>RXPK01004383.1:0-96204 GCA_004143645.1 Protaetia brevitarsis
CGAGGTAAATAAAAATCGACGCAGAATTCGAATTTTTGGGTGCGCTGATCATGACGACAGCACCTTCCAATATATCGCATGCACATACTATGCTAAAAAGCAGCAAGCTACAGCAATTATTATAAATTTACATGAGAAGGAGGGAACAGCGAGTATATGTTTCGTAAATGTTCGTCTGGCAACGCTACACTATATCAAGTAGCCAACGGTACGGAAATCGTCGCAGACATAAGGTTTGTTCGTTGGTGCTACCCTTTCTACACTGGCTTGTGATTAAAACAGGATAGAACATTCACTCTTTACGTATATGAGAAAGATGCAATATGCATTAATGTAATTGGTATTACACCAACGAACGAATCTACAGATTATATACAAGTTAAAACAGACAAATCCGAAAGCTGACCGCCATCGAAATTTAAATAGGGAATCGTTCTGTTGCTGATGCACTAATCGACCATAGTTTTTGATGTTTGGTACATGTTAGTTTTCTTTATGTTTGACAAAACTGAACACGAAAAACGTTACTGCAGTTGTGCATGTATTTTGCTGCATGACGCCTCTATCAAAATTAACAAATCTACTCAATTTAAAACAATTGCAAATAAATGCGTTTATGGTTTACATATATACAGCTCACATAAAAAACGTCCCCGTTCCGTAAATCGACCAATAAATACAGTGTGGTATAAAACGTCCCAAAACCGATTATTGTTATTACACACTACATGTCACTACATTCCGAAAATGCACTTTACAATTATCAAGACAGTGCAAAGTTTATAAATTTATCTATGAATCCATCAATTGTACTTTATCACTGTCTAATTAAATAGAGATACATTTATAATTGATGGATTCATCGAAGAATTTAAAAATTACTACTTCAAAATCAATATTTTGTGTATTCTGCAAGTATGATAAAACGAATCATTTTGTACTAATAAATAGCCGATACTCAAACCAAATTTGTAACGAATTACGTCTAACTTTTATTTATCTAGATAGCTGAATGAGCTGAATATACAGGAGCAGGAAGTTGTAAGTTGTAGAAATCTAAGGGGCTAACTTTTCATATTAATTTGACTAGATACTCGTATTTATATATTTTCGAAATCAATGTCGTTAATTATTATAGACAAAATTATATATAGTTTTCTAAAAATAAACTGCAAATATTAGGTGTTAATATGGCTACGCGGTTTTTCTTGGTTTTTACCGGTAAAGTAAAGATGCGGGTTAGGTTGGTTAGGTTATGTTATATGGTTTGATGGGTTTGGAGATATAGATGACATTTGTATTTTAGTGCCTTTTTAATAGTTTTAAATGATTTCTGCAGTTGTAGAGTTATTATGATGGATTGTATATGCAACTTGTAGATTTTCTATCATTCAGTAGTAGTGAGAAAGAAGATGAAGAAGAAATTGGAACAAGTAGATTAGATTAGATTAGATTAGGATTGGGGTGGCCTACAGACCTGTTTCACCGCGATCTTTTCAGATCTATTGTGATCCCTTTTTTTCCTAGAAGACGCTCTCTAATTTGGCCCTCTTAATTAGGCCTATCATCTTTGAAAGCGGCTTCTTTATGTAGTTACTAGCTGTGGGGTTCTCCTCCCCCATTACTAGAAATCTTGTCCTCGTCAGGCCTTCACATTGGCACAGCACATGAACTGGTGTTTCTTCCAACTCTTGGCAGTATCTGCAGGTTACATCATCTACCAGGCCTATGTTGTACATATGCCTATTCAGTCTACAGTGACCAGTCAGCAGACCTACAATCATTTTGACAGTCTTCCTGTCTTTATTCAGTGGATCTCTCGTGAATTCAGGCCTCTGCTCTTTTAGGAACTCTTTTGCTTGTCTTTGTCCCGGTGATTTTTGCCACCACTTTCTGGACTGATTATGTATCCATTCATTGATGGATTTTTTAATTTGCGATTTGGTAGTGCCGAGGGGTTGGCTCCAACGAATGGCCTTGATGAACCTCGCCTGGTCAGCTTGTCTGCCCCCTCATTTCTTCTCACGCCCGAGTGACTGGGTATCCAGGCTAGGGTTAGTTTCCTTTAGGTGCCCACCTCATTTAGGGCGCTTACACAGTCCCAAATCAGCTTAGAATCCACGCTTGTGGAGCTAATCGCTTTAATTGTGGACTGATTGTCAGAGAAGATGGCGACGTTTTTACCTGGCTCGGTACATCTTTCTATCTCTCGGACACAGTGATGGATTGCAGCAACCTCAGCTTGGAACACAGTCGTGCCTTGACTGAAGCTTACCGAAAGAGCCATTTTTAGGCTTCTTAGCGCATATTCCCGCTCCAACGCCATAGTCCGTTTTAGAGCCGTCAGTATACCAGCTTGAGTCCGCTCTTACCGGAGTACCTGTCTCTCGGTCCTTCTTTTCTGGCATTATAACCTGATATTTTCTATCTAGGTTAAATTTCTGAACCATGGCATCACATGGCATTCCTAAAAAGGGTGCCTCCTTGAGCTTGTCTAACAGTGTTTTATAGTCAGCACGTACGATTTACTTATCGGTACTTGACTATGCAAAAGTCTGTGTACTGTGGACCTGGTGGCTCCTTGTACATAAATATGTATTGGTGGCAGGTTCAAAATTACTTCAATCGCGGTGGTAGGGGCCGATCTCATCGCCTCCGTGGCGCACAGGCACGCCAGCCTCTGCATGCTACTCAGCGTTTTGGCCGCCCCCACCTGCCGTGCCTTTGGCCACCATACTAATGCTTCATACGTTATCATGGCTCTAATTACCCTTGTGTATAACCAAAGAGTCATCTTGGGGCTAAGTCCCCAATTCTTTCCACACAACCTCCTGCATCTACCTGCCTGCCTCCTGCACCTAGGGCAATGGAGGCTTTGCTGGTCAATGGATATGTGAATTCCATGTATGCCTTTGATCAAACCATACCCCCAGGTATTTTGCCTCTTTGACATATGGAATCCTTTCGCCTCCTATCACTAGTGGCTGTAAGCCTTCGAGCGTTCTTTTTCTTGTGAACGTGACAACCTGTGTTTTTGAGCATTGACTGGTAGTCGCTCTTGTTTACACCATTTGTCAACCGTGTTTAGAGCGGTTTGCATACGCTCCACCAGAACCTTTGAAAACCGCCCTCTGACGACTATTGTAAGGTCATCAGCAATCTTCTATAATTATATGCTCAAAACGGTTTTAGCTGGAAAATGCCGTCCGAAAATAAGAGGCTACGTGGATAATGTAATTAGTTATTATTCGGAGTCTGTATTTCGTGAAAATTTTAAAATGAATCGAACTACGTTTGAATATATAACTTCCCTAATTCAACACCAAATAACATCTTCATATGGAACCAGAGAAAAGATGACAATTGATAGCGGGACACAAGTACACGGTACAAAGATAATGGGCACCTCAAGCCAAATCAGCGCCGCTACAACCATCATCATGCTTCTGCACGCAGCAGCATTGAAAGAGCATTCAAGCTTTTAAAGAAGCGGTTTCGCATTTTAAAATTTTTGGATGTAAGATGCATTGAATGGGCTTGCAAATATATAATGATGTGTTGCATTCCCATATTTGCATCTTTCAGGAAGACATTATGGACATTGTTATACATAACGATGAGAATGAATTAGAAATGGATGATTACTATCATGGCAATTTGCAGGAAAGGCAAATGAAAATTGACCGGCAGAATAACTGGAACATTATCTATCAACAATTTTAATAAATATCGAAAAGGCATTTTTTCTTTAAATTAAATAAAATTTTTACTAGAAATTTTTAAATAAAATTAAAAAAATTTAAATTAAATTATTAAGAAAAAAGGAAGTGCAATTTCTCATTATACATTCAACCGTCGTTTACATGATAGGTTCTCATGTCACAGATTTCACTTTTATTTGCAAGATTTTTGGGTCAGGGATATAAAATACAAACTTTTTTCACTTTTCTATTTGTACTTTGTACTGTATACTTTTAGTTTTTTGTTCATTACGTTTTCGAAATAAACTTAAAACTACCCGCCGCCAATTTAAAAAATACTTGACAAGCATACGCGGGTATTTCAAAATATAAATATATATTGTAAACAGGCAAAGTGTGTACCTATATACATATATATAAAACAGAGAATATACATAATTTATCTGATCACTGTTTGGTATGCTGCTCTCTGACTGTGGATGTAACTAATTGTTTGCCCCAAAGTAAGATTTTTAGACAATTTCGAAATTTTAATTACGAACGCTTTTATTCTGATGTTATGAATCTTCCGTGGTATATTGTTTATGATCTGGCAAATATTAACGATAAATTAAAAAGTTTTTAGTTGAATTGCTGCTATTTGTGTTTGATGTGCATGCTCCCTTAATAAAGATTAAACAACATAAACCCAAATTGCCTTACATTACTGATACTATTAAATTAATGATGTCAATGAGGAATGAGGCCTTAAAAAGAGCTAAAACTAGTGGGGAACGGAGTTAAAGAAGAAAAGAAATTACACAACTGGTGCACTTATAAGGGAGAAAAGGGTCTATATCGATTTTAAATTTCAAAATCGGAACTCTAAGGAACTGTGGGCGAATTGCGTGCGTTAAATCTGGGAAAAAATAAATACAATATGATTCCTGAACATTTGTAGGATGTTAATGCTATTAACAAATATGGTAACCGTAATTTAATGGCGTTTTACAGTTTAAATAGAAAGCCCACTTTGCGTACTTTGCTAGAATTTCGTGAAGTGAGTGAAGGAGAGGTTGCAAAGATCATAGCTAGTATTAGGTCTAATGCTGTCGATTTGGATGGCTTAAGTATTAAATTAATCAAATTTTGTTGCCCTGTGATCTTGGCACCGCTTACTCATTTGATAAATGAGTGCCTTCGAACATCATCTTTCCCGGATAACTGGAAGCTTTCCAAGGTCGTGCCATTGCCTAAAAAGACTTCGCCAACACAATTTCAAGATCTAAGACCTATTAACATTCTTCCATGTTTATCGAAAGTCTTACAAAAGGTTGTAGCTTTTCAGATCAGAGAGCACTTGGGGGCAAATGATATTATACCTGAGACACAATCAGGATTTAGATCAGGCCATAGCTGCGTAACCGCTTTGCTTCATGTATCTGATGATGTTATATCGGCTTTAGATGATGGTAAGGTGGTTATAGCGGGTGTCTCTAGATTTTACGAAGGCATTCGATACCATTGATCACAATTTGTTGATTTGTATATTGCAATATCTCGGTTTTTCTGAGGGGGCAGTTAAATTTTTTAGGAGCTACTTAGGTCATAGGAGACAGGTGGTTTCTGTAAATGATAAAGTTGCAGATCAACTATTTTTTGAGTCTGGTGTGTCGCAGGGGTCGGTATTGGGGCCATTATTATTCATTATATATACTTGTTGTCTTGGTGATCACTTAAAATTATGTAAGTACCACTGTTATGCTGACGACATATTAATATATTTGGTGTGTGATAGTGGAGATCTGCAGAGGGCGGTGAAGACTATGGAAACCGATTTAGAACGAGTTGTAGCCGCCGCAGAACAGCACTGCCTCAAGATAAATCCATCAAAATCTGCGGCGATAGTTTTTGCGAAAAGGGCCCATGCGGTTCTGCCCGGCGCAGTTGCCATTAGAGTGAGGGGGGAAGATATTCCTTTGCGGACGGCGGTTGGGGTGCTGGGTTTGCGGATAGATGTAGATTTGCAGTTTCAAGAGCATGTATCGGATATTGTTAGGAAATTATACATTACCCTTAAGTCCCTATATGCTAACAGACACTACTTCAATACGAGACTGAGAACGAGGTTGCCAGAACGACGTTGTGTGAGGGCTTAGTGCTTTCCCGTGCAGATGACGTCGTATATGGACCTTGTCTGGACTCGGCATCCCGCCGTCGTTTGCAGTTAATTCAGAATACTTGTCTGAGGTTTATCTATAATATTAGAAAATATGAACATATATCTATGGCACTGCGTTGGTCTGGCTGGTTAAACATGGATTCGCGAAGAAGGTTGCATGAGGCAGTGCTGTTTCATAAGATCATTTCAGAAAAGAAGCCCCCGTATTTATATAATAAAATTTCGTATCGCACCGATGTTCACAATATTAATGTACGATATAAACACTGCATTTGCGTAAAGAAATTCAATTTAGAACTTTATAGAAGATGCTTCTCATATAACATAGCCAATGTCTATACTGCGATACCGTTGCAACTCTAGCAGCTGTCTCCCCTTAGCTTTAGAAAGAAAATTAAAACGGATCTTCTGCGGCGGCAGTGAAGGTCTTATGTGATCCGAGCATTTTATTGTACGGTAACAACTATTTTTCTTTTTTTTTGTTGTTGTTTTGTTTATTTCTTTTGTAACTAAGTATTCTCAACTCTCTTTTTATGTTTTAGTTTATTTTGGAGAGAATTGAAAACCAGTCAACAGCATCATGCTGAAGACTGACATTCTCTTTCATTTGATCCTTACTTATTATGTATTTGTTCTTTTTTTTTATTGTACTTTTTTTTTGTATTTTGGTTTGGATCAATAAACTTATTATTATTATTATTATTATTATTATTATTATTTTATTATTATTATTATTATATAAAATATCGTACAAAAACTATACATAACAAAGTACAATTAGGCCACATTGGGCCACCTTTATTATTTTCGTTTAGACCTCATCATTTTATAGCTTTTTTTTGTTTTATCGGATGCGTGAGTAAAATTATTAGTACATATAAATATCTATATATTTATATCCCAAGTTATACATATACTGCTGACTATAAAATTACTCCAAGTTTACTTTTATTTTCTAAAATATTTATTTAAACATCTATCGTAACTCACATTACCTACAAAATGTAAAGTATAAAGTGACTCGAAGTAGTAGAAAAACATACCTATTGCACATGTTAATAAAAAAGTAATCCGCTGCATGGTGCGACTATAAGAACATCCAATCATAATCGTAGATTTTCAACATAGCAAGCGTGCATTTTAAAATCGGACGGCGTCGGTTTCCGTTCCTCACAATTTTTGATTAGTTAAAGGTGAATTAATTAAACTATAGTGACAAAACTTAAACAAACATGTGGTATGCTGATGCCTGCAGTTGATTGCTGTAAGAGAGTTCGATTAGCTAGCTTCTTTGATGCGAAACGCTTCGATAAACGGTGAGTATAAATTCCATTGCTTTAGCTCTCTTTTCTTTTGCTATTTTATGTATACATGGTGCATAAGCCTATTACTCGTATATATTACAATTAAGAAATGCCAACCGTATTTTACTACAGTATAGCTTTTGTAATTTTCTCTTAATGTCATTTTAAAAATTTTGGTATCTATTTTTTTTTGTGTTTCATAATTAAAGTTACTTATATAAAAATTGAATTGAATTTATTGATGAAAAGTTTCTAGTTACCTACTTGAGTAATTTGCTCATTTGGGCCAAAGTCGCAAAATCTAGGATACCATCATAAAAATTCATGCGTTGTTTGTCAATTTCGTTTCAGGTAAAATACTATTTGCGTTCACAGTACGCAAATATGTTAGTAAGAAAAATTGGTGAGGGCAAAAAAAATATTGAATTGAATTTCTTAGACTGGTCGGCCTACTTTGATAATAATGATAGAGTTAATAATAGACGGAAAAACTAATCATGATTATCAAAATAGGCTAATCAGTATTAAAATTTGGAGAACTCTGTGTAATTTTTTGCTCTAAGCATTTTTTCTTAGTAACATATTACCGATGTGGACGCAAACTGTACACTTTACTAAACGAAATTGTCAAATAATGGATGTTATCAAAGTAGACCGATGACTGAAAATTTACATACCGTCACAACTCTTCATTCTGAACAACATTTTTTAGTAATATTTTAGCATACTATGAACGGAAAAAGTACTTTATCTGAAATGAAATTTTTTCAGTCGGCTGCAAAAACTTACTGTAGTAGCAAAATTTAAATTTCCCGAAATTATTTTTAATAAGTTCAACATTAAAACACGAAATTACCAATAATTTTGTATTAGGTTACTAGTTACTTTGATGTCTCTCTGTTGAAGTTACTAAGAAAATAATTGTGGGAAACTTTGCTACTAGGGATACTAGATTTTAAAAACTTGAAAGCAAACTATAAATAAGTTTCAAACTGTATAAGCACAGAAGCCGCCTTATTTTTTAATATTAAGTTCCAATTCAATTTTTTTGGTCGATTATACCTGTCGTAAATTCCATCCTTGGACACACTACTATTATAATATAAGTATGGGTGTCCGATTCATATTTTTTCGTGTTCATTACGACCCCAGATGCAATGAGAAACACCCACCAATTTAAAAAAATATATATAGTTGTTTGCATGGATATTCAATAATAATCCACGAATATGCGCAGTAGAGATTTTGCAATCTGTATTCGGTTGTGCCTGTGGGAGGTAACAAAAGTAACTGTTTCCGTTGAAAATCTTAAATCAAAGTGGTTTTTTTTTTGCTAACAACACGTAGGTTATTCACGAATATACTTGCAGTCATACCGAACGTTATTTGTTTTGTAGTTTTTAAAGCTTTGCAAGCTCTATTTCATAAAACATTGCGTTGCGTCATAAATTTTTGCGTTTTGCATTGTGACGCTAAGGGGCAAAAAGAACAAAGCTATTATGATAGTGTTGTACACAGACAAACTAAAAAATCCGGACAAGAAAACGCACATAAAATATCGCGCAAAAAGTACACATAACAGAATATAGGTAGAAGCACACATCGTGCCAAGCAGGCCTTATCTTATATGTAATATACTTATATAAAATTACAGATGAAATTATTCATTCTAAAAAGATAAGCCTCCGGCATAGAAGTACACTTATTGTATTAAACCTTGAGAGTGACTCATCGAATTTCTTGCCTTTTTTTTAATCAAATATTTTATTGTTGTATTTAAATGAAAGTGAAAGTAATGTATATTTATTTTTGTTGTGCAGTTGTCATTATTTTGAAGAAGAAGGGTCAAAACTTCGCGCAGGAAATGATTTACATCGATTGCTTTCTGAATCCAGAGACCAGGATTGATTTAAGAGGTATATACGATATTTTTTAATTAAAATATAGTTATTAAAAATTGTTAATTTCATGATTGTACTTTGCTGACAAGTGACAACTGGCTAATAAACCTACGTCCTGCCGATGGTTTATTGGATTAAGTTTTATAGGTAGTATATCTTTTACATGTACAACCTCTACAACGTTGCTAAATCGTACGCTAGCTCACTTGATACATTATTGAATGAAATGAGCATTACTTATTCTCGGTACCTACTACTATTTTATTTTCTCAAATGAAATAAACCTTCCCTACCATAAATAAATAATTCCATTCAATTTAAAAAAAAAAGTCTCAGATTATAGGACATAGTACCAGTGGTATAGTTGGTAACGTAACATATTTCCTTAATAGCCAAATTTTAATTTCTCAATAACTTCAACGTTGAAACATAAAATTACCCACCATTGTGTACTACATTAATAGTTATTTTAATGCCTTTACGTTGAATTCAAAAAAAAATGTGGCGGGAAATTTAAATTTGGCTATTGGGGTAGTTTGAAAAGTAGAAGTAAGCAGTACAACAAGAAGGCATAGACCAACAAAATTCTTCTTAAGTGTAGGTGCAAAATAAAAATAATTTATATTCGTGCAATCTTGTCAAATCCATAAATGAAAATGGTTCTTGTAAAAAAATAAGCGTAAAAGGTATTGTGTGTATATTCCTATTGCATATCTACAACTAAATTTGTTAATAAATATTGTTTTTCTTTCAAACTTCAATTTCAACGTTTATTGTGAGAATTTATTTATTTTATTGTTTTCTTGGTGATACCTGATGGCGTTAATTTTCGAATGAGACATTTTACTGGTATTTCTATTAAAAAATCAATTATATTTTAGAGGAAATTACAGATCAGAAATAAAAGGCGTCCAATCTCTTACAAATTCTGTAATAATATTCAAACAATATAGACCATCATCAGATAAGAATTTTTAGTAGTTAAGATGATCAAAATTTAAAATTGATTAAATTGTATAACACTTAAACATAAGTACTTACTACTCTGTAGGAAATTAAATCAATTTTATTTCTTATCTATCTTTTCTTGAAATATGTACTCACACAGATTAATAATATAGATTATAGACAGTGATCGGCACAAATATTGCAACATATGAATTTTTTTATTATTAAAATATACAAATTTTTGTGGACGGATATGTTGTGCATGTTTAGGAACTCCAAAATTTATTTTGACACATATCACGTCACCACTAGTATGGCGATAAATTTAAAAAAAAAATATACCACGAATCTGCACAAAGTGAGGTTGGATGACATGGTACTTAAACAGTTTTCTCAAATTTTACATAATTAACACAGCGAAAACTGAAAATTACGATTTCAGTGTGATAGTTATTGTTGCAAGCGACTGTATTTAGTAGTAGTAAATAAAGTTTTACAAACATTTTCGTTTAAAATCACTTAGCAAACATTACTTTTATTGAAAATTATAATATTTCAGTTTTGTTTTCAGCATTAAAGTGGAAATGCTTACTCCTACCTAACTTTTTCAGGTAACTTTTTTGGATATCATGTCATCTAATCTCACACTTTTTGGCAGATCTCTGGCATATTTTTTAAATTTACCGCCACACTAGGGGTCACGTGATGTGTGTCAAAATAGATTTTAGGGTTCCTAGACATGCACAACCTATCCCTCAAAAAAGTTTGAGTATATTTTAATAATAAAAAAAAACCATATGTTGCAATATTTATGCCGGCCACTGTATATATACTTATTTTTTTTGATTTTTATTTAGACAAAGATGTACTTTCGAATTGCTTCATATTAATTTTTCGAACTTCTAGTAGAAATAGTGAATAGTTACGGTCAAATATGATCTATTTAAGAAAAATATTATTTGTTGAAACGATTGCTTGCAATCTCTGGAAACGGTCAGGTGGATGGGCGTTTAACATTTGTGTCCAAATTTTGCACATACACCTGATTGTCTCCAATGGTTGTCTAGCCCTTTTTCAACTTCATAACACTTCCAAAATGGATGGTATTGGACGACGATATCCTTATTTTAAGTTAATGGCGCAATATTATTACTGAATTATATACATATAAATAGGTATGGGGTATTCAAAAACTCACCTTCACACACCACAAGAACATCATGCCTTTTATTAGAAAATTGAATGCAGCACATAATTTATATTGTCTATCATAGGGATTTTCTATGCCTGCACCTCATAGATCATTAAAGAATTTTTTTATTTTTATATATTCGCAATGTTCAGTGATTATACATACTGGGGTATACTTAAGAAGTTCATCAATAGCAGTTTCCCAATTTTGTATTAGTAAATTTAATGCTTGCGATTAATAAAATATTGGCAAGCTATACCTAATTACTTATTATATGTGATAGGAAGGAATTTTTACCTCCGAACATAATATACCTATTTTCAACTCTTTTATAAATTGTTGAAAAATAAAGGAAAATGAAAGTAAATATATCCTGTCCATATTGGAGATTTTTGAGCAGTTTGTACAATTTGTTCATGAGAAATATATCACTAAAAGATCTTTTAAATAGCAAATACTTTCTAATTCCCCATATAGGTTTTCGTTAAATGGAGATTACACTCCAATGCAAAAGTCTCTTGAAACTAAATAACATCAGTGGCGGTTTCTGTATAGGAGCACATGAGCACGTGAACACCCTAAACAAATCGTCGATTACAAACTAATAAAATCTATTACTCGATCTTAATATATTCGTGAAATATAGCGCAGCGAAACGAATAAACGACGCGACGTTCCTTTCTATACATATGTATGTACAATCGAAATTTTTAGAAATGTCATAGGGCAATATGCATATAGCAGAATTACCCAGAGTAGTATATCTCCTTTAAGGGGCCCAACGCATTTAAATACTCCAAATATGCTCGTCTAACGTAAGCAAGACACCGTGAAAACACAATTACAATATGGTTGCTCGTTAGGATAAGTGGGTGCATGTTTGTTTACTTCTCACATAAGCATGTCTGTATATCACGCGTTTACCGAACATTGAAAAACAATATACTACAAATTTTTGATTTATTTAATTTTGTCAACTTACTACTTACTTTTGAAACTCTTAACTTATACCAATAGGCCGTTTTGATTTATTACATTCTATTCACTCTCAATACAAGACTTAACAAAGCTAGTTTTTTTTCAGCAAAAAATCATTCATTTATCAGGCACACAGAACGTAACGCATTTATTAACAGCAAGTACAACGATGGATTCAGCGAGCACTAGACGAAGGAAACCAGTCGTTAGAAACAATTAGAGAGGGCTGTAAAGGTGCCACTAACCGCGAGGAAGACGCCGAAATATTAAATATAGTTACGAAAACCCATTTACGTCTTCCGTAAAAATTAGGGAACAACTTTATTTACATTGCTCCCTAACCATCATCAGCCGAAGATTACATGAGGTTGGTCATCATGGTAGAAAGCCTGCAAAAAAGCGGCACTCACACCTGAACATGCTGCCAACTTCTTTTTTGCCAGCAAAATTTAAATAGGAACTAGCAGGATGTAATCTTTTCTAATGAAAATATGTTTTATTCCTCCAGCGATGCTCCTGTTGTCTTATGGAGACGATAAAATACTAAATATAATGTAGAAAACACAAGACAATAGTTCACTGCAGGAAGAATAACAGTCGGTTATCGGGCCTGAATGTGCGATGGAGGTCCTGGAGCATTAATATATGTAACACCTCGCTTCACGTCAAAGCGCTACGTCCAGGTATTAGAAGAAGTGTTGAAGCCTTCTGTAAGGGGCCATATATCCAGAAGATGAGGTGGAAGTAATTACCTTTGCACAGGGCAACAGCCCGGTACATACTGCTGGAATTGTAAACAGGTGGTTCATTGATAAAAATTACAGGGGGTTGTTGGATTGGCCTGCAAAATCCCCCAATCCCCAATCCCCCCTATGGTAAAGCAATGAGAGGATTTGGAGCTACATGGCGTTCGACAAAGAAATGTCGCATATCCCATTCAACATGTGCAAACTATTTGGGAGAAATTTCGAGACACCAATTATTACGAAAATTTAGTTGCAATAAAACTAAAATATATAAATAATTTAGAATTTGAAACTCATTTCGTTCTATAATTGTAGACCAACCACTACAATTGATCTGAGTAGTATAAAGGCCTACCGCCTAGCACCATCCCTTTTTTACTAACACCGAGACTGTAAAACTTCTAATATTACGTTACCTCTTGCACCACTTAAAAACCGTGTTCGGCCAAACTTAATATATATCTGTGTTATCTATGGTGAGTGGAATTGCCACTAAACAAACAAATAAAAGCATGTAGAAGTTTTGGTTAATATATACAATGAATGTAGGTATCTTGAAAATAAGGAAGGGCACGTTTTTAAAGCAGATATATCAATTTAGTCTGCACTAAGCCTGAACTAAAAGCCTATGACATAATTTAAGGCGGCGGCTGTACATCACGAGCAAGCGACTGAGGACGGAGCACGTGCGCCAAGTATGGGGGACTACGTTGATTTTATCCAACGCCTAGTCGTATAAAGGACGTAGCGGAGGTGGGGAAGGATACGGCAGATTCCATATGAACGGTGCACAAATTGAGTGTGCTCCTGTGCTCGCTTTCGTTGCGTTCTCGGGTCACGTTCACAAATCGATCGACATAAACGTTCAGATATCGTGTTTTACGGATAAACTATATTATATGTTTTGTTTATGAATGAATCACCGTTCACATGTCGTAACTACCATAAGAACTAATACTGTTTGTTGGGTGACAGTCTTATAATGAAACCAAGGGTGCGTAATTATTTTAATTTATTACATAACATACTGCTGTAGTTTTTTATTTAAAAAAAAACAATTATCTGAATAAATTTCTTAATTTAATGTTATTTTCATTTGAAAGTTATTTTGATATTTTAGGATAACGGTGTATTTCTTTATAAGTTTTAACAGAATTTTCGTGACTATATATAACATTATATTATTTATTTCACTATTGCTATATTTTTCAGTATTGGACGGATTTGTTTCCATGTTTTTTGTTTGTTTTCTGGCTCTCTGCTTCGTACGTGCGAACGAAAGAGCCAGTGTGATATACATATCGGGGTGGCTCACATGTGTTGTTTTCTTTTGCTTGGAATTTAAAAATGTTAATATATTAATTTATTAATTTGTTGCTGATATTAAGAGAGTGCTCAATGTTTAACCACACTCGTGCAGTTTAGATGTACTGTAATACACTGTAATGAATACAGGTCTGTATTAAATTTAATTTTATATTTTAGTTTTAGGTATAAGATTTCAAAGAATTGTAGATGATAAAAGTTATTATTAACACAATAATCATGGTTGTAACAATTTAAATACTCAGTGTTAATTTATAAATATCTTAAATTTAACGTTGTAAAAAAAAGGAAATTAGACAATATATTTGTTAAAAAAAAAAACTATCTATTTTGTTTAAAACACTGATTTAAATTTTCGTTTGAGGTACTTCATCTACAGCAATACGTTTATCAAACCCGCGCACATAAAATCACAAACTTAAAGTCGTGAATCTTTAACTGTTCCCAAGAAACGTACATTTCCCTCAAAGATACAAATAATTGATTTTTTTAGAAAAACAAAAATAAATTGACAACAGCGCAGCCGCAGTTAAAAACTACGCCGCATCGTTAAATCCCTCTGCAAGAAGCCGACAAAGCAAAGCCGCCACTAATGCGCTTTGGTGCAGCCGACAAACAAAAAAGAATATATATAGTACGTAAAAAAAAGTAATGAAATGAAATATACAGCACGTAAAAAAAAATGAAATGCACACAAAACAAACAAAGTAGTATTGTAAGTAAACACTAAACAATATAAAAATAAGAACTATGGATGCGAACGGTTTTACTGTGCAATATTTGAAAGACAATTTTAATTCGTTTAGTTATGAACAAAAAATTCAAGTTAAAAGTAAAAGTAAAAAGCAGACCAAAACCAGAACTTAATTTGACGCAAACTACAAAGGGCAAATTTAGAGACTTTACATGAAAATTTAAGGACATGTACGAAGAAAATGATTGGATTTTAGTTAAAAATTTGCATGTTCTTGATTTTGTGAACACCCTACGTTTCCGACCACGAGCCGCCACTGAATAACATTTGTTTCTATTGTTTACAGACTTAAATTGTCTTGAAGATGGGTGATCCAAATTCATCAAGGAAACTACTAATTGAGAGATGCAGTTAATAATTTGCTTCATCAGATGGGAAGACCAGGAAAGAAAAGACATTTAAGTAATCATAGAGATCGCATGTGAGATGACACCTGTCACCATTCAGTAAATCGGTTTTTGTATAATATGTACTGCGTTTAACTATATGAATGATGACATAAGTCGTCCCATATGGGAGCCTCAGTAATAACGTTGATCTAAGTTATGTGGTTGCATTTTTCTCTCATTATAAGGCGTTTTATCGAGCAGTACAGTGAACACGACATGACACGACATGACTTATTACTTTGACGGGACATGTTCGAAGTTGACGGGTGACTGGAGGGTTGCGTAACTGCTAGCATTTTGCGTTTGGAGGTATCTTTCAACGTGTTATTGCGTTTTCTGCTTAAGACTTCGTAATAATGTGCCGACTGATATGCTCATCAACCTTTTAGAGTGCACGAACGACGGGGATAGACAACTCCCGGGGTGACAGACGTTAGGGCGCCTGTTATCCTGGGTGGGGTAGATCTCGCAGCTGATTCCTCCTCGCCCCCTTTCGCCGGTGGTTTATATGGGCTGATGTGATGCGACCTCTTTACGAAGGGGAGGTGGAGGCGACAGGGTTGTACCTAAGTCTCCACTGTGCAAAGGTGGCATGCGCCTGCTATTGTCCCTTCGCCGCTCATTTCCGCGTCTTCCTGTTCCCACCGGACGCTTCTTGTTAGTGATTGGGTAACTCCTTTTGATCTCGTCTTCTGTTGACACGACAATGACATGACATTGAAGGTGGACTTGCTAAAGTTCGTACTGCCCGTTTTGAATATTTTTAATTAGATGCAAAAATGATGAGCTTAGTACAATGAACTCGCTAATGTTCGTACCATAATTTCTGATTTGCATCTAATTTAATGTAATTTATTAGTTTTATTTATACATCTCATTAATTGATATTGAATAATAATGATAGGAATAACTGCAATCACATATTTGTAGTTTGCTTATGTTAGGAGAAGCGTTAACTGCTTTAAAATATGTCTGGGCTTCTTGGAATGAATGCGTGCAGAGATTTTGCAAGTGTTGTTGGAAGCAATCAAGGCTTAAATTTTATTGGAAAATGAAAGTGTACATTATCCACGCTTACTTGTATGTATCGTATTAAGGTCATTTAATATCAATTCTTTAATTATTTATATTGCACAAGCATTGTATATAATAATATACTGGACATGAGGTACTACTTTTTATCATCTGTGTAAGACTAAATTCCCTAATATTAGTAACAAAACTTTTGATATGCATTTAAATTAAAATCGTCAAATAAAAAAATTAGGGACTCTTTCTCACGTAGTCTCTTAATTAATAGGTATTAATAGCTAGTATATATAGTTAATAGTTTCATGTACAGCGTCAGGCTAAAAGAATTGGTTACGAAAGTGATTATCAAGATTTTAATGCATTAGATGTTGTTAAATTTTCATGAAATGCAATTAATTTAAAATGATATATAGATATTAACAATGATAGGAAATTTTTTCTCCATCTTACCATGCTGTTTTTAGCTTATTTGATACGTATTTCTTAATATTTGTTCACCACTATTGTTAGAAATCTGTATTTTCATCTTTTGCTTCTTTTTCAAAGAAAAAAAAACTATGCTCGTAAAATACACAATTTTTTTATTATGGTAATAGGTAACTGACAAATTTATGTAAAGGTCATATACTTAGAAATGAAAACGTAACAAGCCATAAATAATACGTTGGCAACAAATTAAATATTTCTACACAAAGTCTTCTCAGTGGACATTAATACACTTACTGTCATGATGATGTTAATTATTTTCTCTATGTTGTTATTTCTGCATCTTCGCCAAATAAAATAATTTTCCTCAAACATTTTATTTGTCAACATTTGAAGAAAATCTGTACAGGAATTTTATTTCTTAATATTTTACTATCAAATAAATTGCATAAGTAAAGAAGTCACGTAAATTAATTTCTAATTATATGCCCTGTATTTTTACAATTAAAAATGTAGTATATAGTATGGCAAATAATTCCCTTTGTTGTAGAAGTGAAAAAGGCACATTAATTAATAAATATTTTAAATTGTTTTATTCAACACTTCAAGATTTACTCGTCGAAAGGTAAGTGCATAAAAAACAAAGCTTTTGTATTTTGTGCTTTCTTTTTTGTCGGAAAGAGAATTATAGCATACTTTTATAAACTTTTAACCAAGTTCACGTTTGAGAGTAGCGTTTTCATATTTTGCTTAGACATCTCTTCAGAACAGGAACTGATTGGCCATTTTCATATTATACGCCATACTTGACCGAATTGCGGCTCTTTTAAATTTTCTAAAGTTCGAAAAAAAATAAACAAATATTTAAAAAAATATTTGAAAAATGGCTCAACACAAGAATTGAATATTTTTGTATTCGTTTTTATATAAATGTGACGCAAAGTTTTTTTTTTGTGGCAATTATGTAAGTGTTGTTCACATAGTAATTGCAATATGTTAGTTAGGGTTTATGTTAAGCGTGCAAAGAAAATTTCAATGTTTAACTTTTAGTCAATCATCGAACTTTAGTTTTATATACTTAATGAAAGTTAAGGTGTTAGGTAATATCTTTGGGATAAAAATAATAATATACAGGGTGTGCCTTCTAACAAAAAAAAACATGATATTTTTCAATTTCAAATAGTATAATTATATAAATTTACTCTGAACAGCCTGTAACATTTCACTCAAATTTCTTTGCATATATCCTTTTTGCCGTCCCTATAGAAACGTTTGTACCAAATATGAGTATTATATATTTACAAGTAATGGCGGAACTGTCAATTTTCTATAAGAGTAAAAACAAATATTTTTTAAAAGAAAATTAAAATATTAGAAAAACTATTAGGTTTAGGTATACTATATAACATTATTAACAAAAAAGTTATAGAATTTCACGTAGAATCTAGAAATAAATTAAAAAATACGGTGTTCCATTACAAAAATATAATGTTATATTTGTCACATTTTTTTGAACAAACCTGTATACTTAAAAATAATTTTAAATCGTCCACCTTAACATTATCTAAAACTTTTGCATCTAACGATTTTCCGTAATTTTCGAAACAAACGAGATAATGAACTTTGCTCTATCGTTGACTCATCCTGTATAAAACAACGCCGTCAGGCACGATTATGCGCTACTGAATATTTTTGCAAATATGAAGTATTTCAATTATTATTTTTCGTTTTCGTTCATACGTATATTTAATATTACCGTCAGACTCTTACCATCAAAATTTTAGCGCCGGAAATCGAAGTGTGGAATAAGTTAAAATAAGCTAAATCTGTAATATTAATCTCCTAATTACACATTTACAAATCGAATATTTTTTATTCAATTTAAGGTGTATCCGTTTTCAAATTGCAACAATGTTTAAACATGATTGTGTAAAAATCCTCCAACTATCGCCTTAATATTGTAATTGTTAAGGGTTAATATATTTTTTTGCAATATTTTAGGAAGCAGGCAAAATGCAACTGAATTTGTTAAATTTTTAATTTTCAAAAATGTAAATTATAGAAATATAATTTAAGAAATTGTAACTCTTGCAACAATATTCTTAATTCATTTGAAATTGATATAATTAGGGGTGATTGTATATTTCTCCATTATTTGTTGTTAATAAACACATAGCAGAGATAGAATTCATACAAACTCAGAAAACCTGGGATTAACAATGTACCATAAATAATAACAATTTCGAAATGAATTTCGGCAATTTATTGCTGAATCAAAATATCGTCCTTCAAAGAATGTATCCTGTAAGTTGATTTCGGTATTTCGTACAATCGATACTACAAATCTTTGTATTTAGCAATAAAATTTATCAAAGAGCTCTAAGAGCTAACAAAGGGAATTTTTCAACCATTGGCGGCCAAGAGGCAAACACATACATCAATAACTTGCCCTACTAGAAAAGCATAAAAATATCCATAAATGTATATCTAGTATAAATTGTAAATGAAAATAAAGACTGTGAAATGTAAATATTACTTTATTAAAATGTTTTGTCCAATTGCGACTCCCAAAATTCTAAGTTAAAATTTGTGACTCCTGTGAGGTTGAAGTCAGAGTATTTACACTTTTACACATCTACAAAGAAATGCAACTCCATTGGTTTTTTTTTATTATTATTTTCTTAGAAGTGATCAAATTTACTTAACACTTAAATAAATATTGATAAAACTAAGAAAAATTGTTTGATTTATAATTTTTGATCATATATTTTACAATAAGAAGGTAGGCAACCTAAATGCTAGATTTGTGATAGTAGTTGCATATGCCACAGGAGTTCAATTTTGTTCAGACGCTCGTAAACGAAGTATGAAGTTTTCTTCCTTTGTTGTCAATGTAAGGTATTTATTGTATTTATTTATAAATGAAGGTTGTAATTATATGGTCTTAATTATTCACAGGTAAGTATATATGAGATAATAAATAACTCTTTAAAATAAAATTGCTTATATTTTATTAGAATTTCCTAATTTTATTATGAAATCTAAATTAAATTAATTTAGAAAAACTATATCAGAAAGATCATATTTTCGAACACAGTATTCAACACTACTTCTAGTATATCTCGTATAGTTACAGTAATTGCTTATTTGAATCCGTCAGCTGTATTTAACACGTTTGTGTAAATCTGCAAATAATCAAAAAATAAAAAAAAAACATTTTTAATTGAGAGCTGTCAGTATTGTATTAGGTACATATACGAAATTTAGGACAATTATAGGTTTGAGCACCGATATATTTCCTAGCGAGTATGCAACCTTAACATCTAAAGTGTATATGTAGTTGCCTAAAATTACTGAATTTATTTCTATATTAAAACCTTAAATATATTTTTAAAATAATCTAATCGTATGCTGACAACATAGTGCTTGAAATGTTTTGTTGTTTTTGTTAAAATTCTCTTACACTTCTTCAGTTTCGTAGACATTTTAAGAAAGCTAGGTACGTATGGTGTGTCGCATAAATTTCAATAGTCCAGAAAAGCGGGTTTATATAACTATAAGTTACTGATCGATTTTTGCACAAAATATCTTAAAGAATATATAATTTCGTTGTACGGGCTTGGATTATGGATTAAGCTTTAAAGCACAATTATAAAATATCATAAAGAGTAACAATGTAATTGAGGGTCGTATAAACGTGTAGAAAAAGAAATTACACCGTTTTGCAACAATGAAATATAAAATTCAAAAGAAAATAGCTAGAAAACATGTTATTTTAGTATGGTCCGGTATGTGGTGCCCTCTGTGCGATACGTTGCTAAGAGAAACCGCAAAAGTTGTAATTAAAAGTACTTTGATATTTGACAACAGCGTATTAGCGCCTAGTGTATTGAGCATTGAGCGTATTTTTAGATAGATATTAATTTTTTTTTATTAGACAGGTTTCATATACATATGTTTATTATATTAATTGTTTTCCACTATAAAACATATATGTTTTCTACATACATGTTATAGTGCAAAAGTTATGGAACCTATAATAGGAGGTTAACGCTGAATGCAACAAGAAAAAGCAGTTTTAATGCTTTTAAGGATGAAATACATTGCTTCCTTACATTATTTTCCTACAATTATCAAAATAATGTTCGGTAATAAAACGGCAAGTTATTAATGTTTATAACTTTAAATTATAATATAAACTTTGTTTATAAAGTTATTATTCTGAGCACGACCTGCTTGATGACACGGTACAAATAACACCGTATGCTCGTTTTGAATCTCAAATTCGTCAAGGTCGGTCAGATGACGCCATTAAGGAGCATATCGAAGACAATAAAATATGTGCATGTTACTTGTTAACATGTATCATGCATGGTAAATAGCAAAATGTTAAAATCCAAATTATTCACAACTACCAATTAAGTAATTCAAATGCAGTCGCTTTTAAAACGCTTTTAAAATATGTTCCGTAACCCCGTCCGGCTTTTCTAAACTTACCTTTCACCTTGACAAAACCCTCACGATCGAAATCGATTTTAATATTAATAATAATTGGAATTGGCCCAATTTTTGCTCCTAAATGACGTACTTCCGCATGCGGGTAAGCATACCGTGTTATTCTATGGTGTTATTTATACCATATCGTCCTTGATGACTGGTTTATACGGCCTGTCGAATCATGAGTTGCATGTGTTTACTCGTTTACTACTAGCGCCACTTACCGGACTTTTTTGGGAAAAATGCTTACCCTTCAGTTGGCAGGATTGTAACAGGAATGTCAATCAAATTTAAATGTCATATTGACAAGTACCAAAGTTAATATTTCTCAAAATTATTTTAAATAACCTGTTTTCTTCGTTAAAAACATAACTATTCATTTTAACGTGTCAATAAAGTAGTTCTCATGTTCCCACATGTTATTCAGATGTCGCTACTTACTGGAATCTGGTATAACAATTCAATTCAATGTAAATTTGATTGATTCGACAGGCGGTACAAAGCAAACTATAGGTTTGTTCGCTGGTGTTACACCAATTACACTGGTGCATATTGTCTCTTTCTCAGATGCACAAAGAGTAAATCTTTTATCCTGTTTTAAGTAGGAGTCAGTGTGGAAAGTGTAGCACCAGCGAACAAACCTTATGTCATCAAGCAGGTCGTGATTCTGACTATTACATTTGAATAAATAGACTGCCTTCTTCCACGATTTTAAGTAACCAAATAAACTAAATAACCAGTTCACAGAAACCCGTAACGACTTTAATTTTGTTTGAATTTATGTAATCGTACTCTATACTAACATTAATTTTTATATTTCAGAAGCACATCATATTGATTGAAATTATACAATGGGGTTTGCTTTCTTATTTTCTATAGGTTGATAATGCTATTTATTTTGTTTTGGAAGCAGGTATTAAACGCATAAACCAAACTTGTAGGAAATAATACTTCACTTTTGCAATTTAGGCAACTTAATATACATCGATGATTTGCAGATACTTAAGCCCGTCTGACACGATCAATTTAAATGTACATTTTCTTGTAATTTTTTCATGTAATAAAAAATTGAAAGAAACTTGTGCAGAAACATTGAAGCTAGAATTTTTCTGTATGCAGAGCCCTTCAATTTTTTCGTCATTTTTCTTTCGTCGCAAGCGCAGAATTTTGTTTTTGAAGGTTATATTTGTATGGATTTGTCTGGTACATATATGAAAGTTTTAAAAAATGGATATGGAATGTTTACTATTAGCTAGTATTGCTGCGGCGCAAGCAGCTATTGTAATTCTATTAAGAAAAAAAAAGGCGTAATGTAAATAAACGCAATATTTGGAGCATCAGCATATTACTACATGCGCATTAGACTTGTGTGCAAAAAAAATTACAAAAAAATAGAACATTTCCTATTATTTTATGTACATAATAATTGAAACGAAAAGTGACCATTTTTTCTGTAGGACACGTCCAATTTTTTATTACTTAAAAAAAAATACAAAAAAATGTACATTTAAATTGATCCTGTCAGACGGGCTTTAGAATCACTGAACTGTATAAAGAACTGGAACGAATGTAAAATAGTATTATTTGTCTGAAACAGATTTGAAGTTATGCAGCCATCATAAATATACATGTTTTTATGTTACAGACAGTGATAGATATCCCACCATCTCTAAATAATTTTCTATTGTCTAAAACGTGATTGATAGTGACAGATATTCCACAGTATCTCTATCGTTCTCGGCCTCAACCCCTGCAAATTAGGAACCGTTCCAGTTAAAGTTCATTGAGCCTTGTGATTATATATATATAATCACTGGCCTTGTATATTAATAGTTATTCAACAGATTAGAAGTACCATTGGGTGTCTGTTAGATAGCGCTCTGCACAAACGTCAACCATTTATGCCGCGCGCCATCTAAGAGACACCCAAACGTACTTCAATCGGTTGTTGTCAGGTTGGTTCCTTGCCACAGCTGTTACTCGCGTGAATGTTCGTTTATATAGGTTATAAAAATATTTTGACAAGAACTGAGTTTGGTTACCTATTGGTTAGAAGAAATAAAGCCGTTATTTTACAAAAAAATAAAATAATGTAATACACAATGTTCAACAAATAACTTTTATTATGTATTAAAAATCACATAATAATAAGACACACATACCCAAAGTACAGCACAAGTAAAAAAAATACACAACTTAAGATAATAAATTGTAAATGCATATTTAATACATAGTACATTTTCAGTAGAATATATTTTTGTAATAGTTTTGATATCAATTTTGTCACGAACATATGTCAAAGTCTTAAAATATAGATGCCCTTTTTATCACTACTCTACAAAAAAAAAACAACCGACAATTAATTTTATGCAGCCCCCATTAAAACAAAAATTCCATGCAATTCAGATATCTTCAATATTCATATCTTTGAATAAATAATATTACAAGCTGGCTATCACTTGTAAGAACAGGATGTACTACTGCATTCTTATTTATCTAGTTTGTTCTTTGTAAATAACAGTAAGCAAAATCAAACATTTTTAAAACGACTAAGATTCAAATTACATTAAATATTATCACAAAACAAAAACAAATTCGGAAAGTTATTTCAGAATTAATAGATCAGTACAATTATGTGGATTGGTAATATTACTTATTAAATGACATAACCTATGAGGAATGTTTATTCATTATGATGACTTAGTTTTTTTCTTTTTATCACCACCTAGTTTTGATTTTCGCGCTTTATACATATAGGACATCATGACATATACGCCAGGAAACATGAAGATTGGTAAGTAAATCCTGAGGGCTGTCGGAAAATGGAAAACAAAATTGTAGGAATTTGGTAGAGCCATGGAATAGACACCAGTTTCCTCAAGATATGGTATACTCTTAAGCATTATAAAAGCTTCACAAAGGAAACCTAAAGGATACAGTGGTATCCATACAGTATATCTCAACCATGTCAAAAATTTAATTTCACGGTTATACAGTTGAGTAATGTAATAAGGATACCTAAAACAGAATTCATTTTAATAAAAGCACACAATAAAGTATTTATTATCTATTATCAGTAATCGGTAGATAAAATTATCTATTATTAGCAGGGGAAAATTAATTTTTCAAATATGAAACATAGTGAAGAAGTTCCCCTCATTTATTTTCAAATAATTTTATCAATTAATAAATGGTATAGATAATTTATCATTATTATTTAAATAATCATCTAAATTATTTAAATAATACCGAACTCCAACAATAAATATATTATTTTTTATCTATTATCATACCTCACAACTTCCACAGCAGACCAAACTAGAAATAGATAAAAGACTACTGGTTTATTCTGCATTCTCGGTTCTGGTTTCAGCAATGCAAATAACAAAACAACTCTACCCGCAACTTGCAAGAATGCCATCAGTGCACTGCCTTTTGTGTAACCAATTAGGGGATGTACAACTTCTAATAACATCAGCAAATGCAAGTAACACATGACTTGTCCCAACGCATCATAAGTGCCAAAAAATGAGTCGACCCCATAACGCATAAATCTCACACCCAGTACAGAACATACATACAAGAAGCCCAAATACATGAAGAAGTTATAGCATATAAGATACACTTTTTTAAGGTCTTCTAAAAGTGATTATGAGTAAGTAACAGATCTAAATAAAATAATAAATCTTGCATACCTTTTCTGTAACCCCTTTCCTCTTTCTGTAATTGATCATAGATATGAGGATAATCATCCCTAACATCACGTACTTCCGATTCATCTCCAAGATCTTCCTCGGATTGCCATCGATCAAAATCGACTTTTAACCAGATCGGTTTCTGTGGAGTAGAAGTCAGTCTAGGCCACCATGCTTTCTTTTCCTTGACAAGATTGATATCAACTTTACTAGGTTGTATCTTATACGAACTTTTCTAAAAACGATTTAGTGCAGATACATCCAATCAATAAATAGTTAATACTTACATCCGGATGTATATCAGAATAGAAGTCTATAGAGAATTGGTACTCATTTAATCCTTTCGCACCAACCCCTTTTCCACTGAATTTAACATTGTGGTCTCCTAATGCAACGTTGGGATTCTGAAATTTTTATTATCAGTTCAGTACGTATTTAAGTTTTAGTTTGCACTTATTGTACCTCTACATCTTTCAGATCTACTTTCAACGATATGCCACTCTCAGATTGGGCCCAATAAACGAATGGACTCAAGTTAGGGCTCATCTTGATTCACTTGTGGGTTTTTCATTAATTTATAGGGTACGATTATTTAGCAATAATTTTCTATTCACGTCAACAAATGTCTTGTGTACACAGGGTTGCCTAGTGACTAAACCTAAAAACGGTGTTTTAAAATTTTCGAAAAGTTATTACTATTACTATATTATTATAAAAAAATATATTATAATTCTATTGTTTATAATAGGATTAACTACAGTGTCTCATAGAATTTTAATTTATAGTAAAACTAAAATACCACGTCGAATGTGATATTTTATATTTTGTAGGTTAAGGTCACTGTATGTAGAGAGTAATTAATAATTTTACTATAATTATAAATTATCTAATCATATTTGTATTTAAAATTTCTTAATAATTTGAAGAAATGTTTATAACTGTGTTTAATATTATCGCGCTTATTACTTTCATTATCAAGTTTTATGTGTAAGCATTTACATTTGGCGGTACACCATTATAATTTGAAAATAGTATAATCATAGTCTGCGTTCCGAGTCGCGCATTTTATGTGATGTGTGCATTGGAAGACACAGAACACTGTGCGCGTTCCGATTTACTTGTCGTGCGTATGCTACGCATTGGCTGGATTACCTTTTTTTCTATGCGTTGTATGTTCCATTCTAGCCTCTGTCAGGGTCTAAACTGATTTTGCGGCAAAACTTTTTATGCACGCATACATGTCAAATCGAAACGATGTATCGTTACATCAGACGCATAATGTGCATTATGCGCGACTCGGAACGGAGCCATAGATGAGTATAATAAAAACCTCCCTCCCCCCTCTAAAATCATAAAAGCTGCAAATCCTGCAAAACGACTTTAATGATAGCCGCAACTGTCTGTTAATCTGCTCACTATTTCACTAAGTAGATTCTTGCAGCAAAAATATTTATTTTTTTGATTTCCCATCCCGTATATGTTCTTGTGATTCGCTAAATGAACATTTAAAGATTCTAAAAGTAGTTTAATACTGCATTTACGAACGCAACTTACGTTTAAAAGATGTGTTCAGGATCATGAAGTTTTATATTCCGATCCAAAATTCCGAAAGAATCAAATTTATTAAGATAAACAGGCGCCTCCACCTATTCTGTAATTTCCTTAACAGTCAAAAATATGAACAGTGAAGAGCGATTTTTAGGATATTCAATGACAAACAAACTTGTAAACGGTTTTTCTAAAACCGAATTAAACTGACCGTTAAAAAAATGAAATAAATTTTAAAATGAATATTAATTGTGGGGTCCTAACAAAAATGAGATTTTGGAATGTGACGTCATGTCAGAGATAATCTGTAAGTAATCTGCTCCACCTCTTGGATTTATCTCTGGAGAGTTTTGGTAATTTTTGGTCGCCATGATGCTCTGACTCTTGAAATTACTTGAAAGCTACTGTATTTACTTCCTTGCTTATATTTTTTTAATTATTTACTTTATGCACAATATAACTGCAGTATAGAGTATAGCTAACAATATTATATACATTATGCATGTATATTGATAATATGCAACGTAATGATTCATTACTAGTGAATCACCATCAACTATAAAACTACATCAAAATAAAATATTGACAATACAAAATATTAATATTAAGAACGATTATTAAAATACTAAACATATTTATAGCTTCATACCTGAAACTCTATTTTATGTAAGAGATTATCTCTTCCATATTCGATAGATACCTAGACAATAACTCTGATATATATCTCTGTAAGATATATATCTTTCTATTATTTTTTCCTTGTGTTTTTTAAATGCTTGTTTACAAACATATATTAAGTGTGCATGTTTATATAAACATATATAACAAGGTATCTGAAAATGCTGACGCTAAATAATAATAGCAACATCGTAGTAGTTTTACATTCATTGTCAGTTTTTTCTTGGTGGTTTAAATATTCACTAATACTTTACTGTGGTTTCTTCTTAATCAATTTACTTTGTCTCATTTTAAATCAAACTATCTCTACAACAAAAAATTATTCGAACCGGGAAACAGTATCAATACTAAGAAAAATCCACCAACAAGAGAAAGTGGTGGAAGGGCGGCGTATTTAAATATATTTATTGTTACAGAGGGGGCAAACGAAATACACTTTAAACCGAGCTCGATAAGCTGAAGTTATTTCAACTTTCATTTTCAATACAGTGTGAACCGAAAAGCAACTGTTACATTTACATATATACCTTAAGTGCATGTCGAACAGAATGGGGCTTTTATTTATTTTATTGCTCTTTAGTTATTCAAAAGTGTACGTGATTAACGCGTCTAATGTTAGTGATAGTGATTCTGAAAAACCTTTCGAAATCAGGAGGTTATTGGAGTTTTATAGTTCTGAAAAATTAGCGGATAATTTCGAAAGCATTCGCAAATTAATATCTACGAATTGTTCAGAAGATCTCGACGTTTACTTAGACGCCCTTAGGCATGGCGAAAAATGGGCTTTGAAGAGTAAGTCAATTTATTAATTTTTGAGGAATAACATTTCTTGGAAATGTATAAAAAAACAAAAGATATAAAAAGAGATGATAAACTTTGATCATTGGTAGCATATAAAAAACGTCAAATCTAAATATCCAATAAATTAATATCAGGGGTGGTTAAATAGTATGAATATCCGGGACGTTTAGGACTAGAACGAAGTATAATTGTATATTCGGCGAATTTTTTTGTTTGTCGGTCAATTTCATTTGTAAGGAAAAGTTTGATATTATCAGAGCATGTTAATTATCAATTAAAACATATACCCTATTCTGGGACAAATTAATTGGTATTATTTCATTACAAATAAGACTTAAGGATTGAGAGTTCATGACAATATTGGTTTTTCTTTTTTATTATTCTGCAAGATATTATGTATTTACAACTAGAAATTACTTCCGGATAAGATCGTATAACTGCTAGCAACTTTCTCATATTAAACGGGCTGTTGTAGGTTTTACCTGTTCAACAGATTCACTAAATATGAATATAAAATCAAATGTAAATTTACACTGCTATGGATCTATAATACCTGAGATTTTTTTTTGAAAGTTTCATATTTAACCTTTCAATTTAAATGTGCAAAGTATGCCGCACGCACAATGATTAAAAACGGTATTCAAATGTTTGCGCCCAAAATCGAGTATTCCAAAAACTGATAGCAATATTTCAAACTTATAACATTAAAATACGGAATTAAAGCAACCTAATTTTGTTTAGATTATTTCATTTTAATATGAATGCTTACAAAGCATAAAAAGAATATAATGTTAGTAAAAATATCGAGGTTAGGTAAATAAATTAACTGAAACATATGAGTGAAATTTGCTGTTTAGGTAGACAAATACAGGTAAACATACGTCAAAATTAATTGTGTTAAATTAGGCTTAAAATGTGAGCTTCATTAAAAATTTGCTGCTAGAAAAACACTCGAAACTATTTATACTGGACAAATGTAGAAATAACTGCTTCTTCGATGCATAAAAATCACAATCGTTTGGCTAAGAAATATTTTATTTCTTTCATTTGTGTACGTACGATGTATGAGTTAACAATGATTATAAAATATACGGATGTACCTAATTATCACTTGTGCATTTATTTTATTCGGCCAAGTTTACTTGGTATTATTGTTTATTGCGTGTGACATTGTTTTGTAAATCAAAATAAGTTTACAATTTCCCAAGGTTTATGTTGCAATATTTTGGTTCGCGAAATCAATATAGTGTAGGTCGGTAGGTAGAGTCACATGTAGTGCGTGTGAAAAGCTTGAAAAAACGTATAGCTACTGCTTTTTTTTAATTAAAAAAAAAAAGATTGAAAGTAGATTACTCTAAAGGAAATTTATTATTAACAAGTATGAATTTTAACATGTCCAGCGCTGAATAGTTTTGTTTATTGACAGTTCTATAAAAATGGTTTCGATTGAAGTGACACATGACATAAGTGACATATTCTTGCAAAGAATAGTTTTATTGCAGATTTTAACATTAACAACGATTATTCTGAAGGCATTCTTCCAATTTATTCTGCCTATTCACAAAAGAATTGTTGATAAAAGGGCGATGTGTGTTATTAAATACTAAATACATTGCAAACTTCTGCAGTACCTATAACAATTTCTAAACCTAAAACTAATCATCATATGTTAGGGGTTTCAGTGTTTTTCAGTTAAATTAGCTGTTTGTATATTGTTAAACAGATCATTGCATTTGGCATAGAAATTAATGGCGGTTCCATAAATTTTGTTTAACATTAGATGTTTGTGTTGTGAATATCCAACTGTACAAATAAAATTAAATATTAAATGCTCAATACTTATTTAGGGCGTCAAATAATATATTGAGCGTCTTTTTTATTTTTATTATGCGAAGTATCATTATTCTGTATATTATTTGAAAAAAAAATAAAATAGAATATGCTATATTACCACTTCAAAAAATTAGGAAAATAAATACTTCATTTATAAGATATTAACTTTTTTATTATTTATTTTCGTGTTTTAAAGTAGTACATTTACTACAGTAAAAATTTATTCGTTGTAACTTAAATAGAGCACGTACACAAACATGCACGAAAATGTGGCAAGCAAGGCAAACCTTTAGCTTTCTATATACGATTACTATACACATCGATAATCACCAAATTATACATAGCACAAGTCTCTTAAATTAATAAAAAAAATGCCTGTATATTCTAAAAATACAATTCTAAAATAAGTGGCTTTGACAAAATGTTTGTCGATTAAATAAATTAATAACACTACTTTTTCATTCATCATATTTTGCCACAAATAACATAAATTAGAAACAATTAAAAATCAAACCGTCATAAAATTAAAACGAAATAATGTAGTTCAAATTACATAAGAACATTAGAAAGGTAGTAGGAAGTTTCATGAAATATCTACTTACATGCACCCATAATTCCGCAAAATAGCGGGAAGGAATCATCGACTCGTTGTGATTTCTCTTTATAGTTTTTTAATTGTTACAATGCTGTTGTTATAATAGCAGTGTCTGCATAATTTAATCTTTCAACTAAAAAATAAGAATATCGTCTGATGGAGAATCAATATAATCTCAAACTAATTAATACCTTTTTTTTCTTGTTTGATTGCCGTTAATAAATTCAGTGAAATTTTCCGCCTCTGTTATCCGTCATTTACATACTTTCTTGTTATGCAATCCGGATAAAGTAAAACACACAGTAGTACAGCTTCAACTTTCTTTTACTTATCCATGTGGTCTTGACGCTTTACTTAAAAAATACTGAGGTAAGGATGTTATTTGCCGGTACTTCTTAGCATGCATTGTTCGAATGTTGCAATTAGTTTCAGTAATGTATAAAAATATTTGTTTAAGTGATGCCCGAATTCGTTAAACACAAAATAGAATAGGCGAAGATTCACATTGACATTTGTTGTTTTTTCCTTGACTTTGTCGAAAGAATTTCCGAGTTCATAACCTCGGGTATAACTTTCCCAGGAGAATAAACATTGCATTGTTACGAGAGGTACTTATGCGTGTTTCAACACTTCGGACATTTGTAAATGAAAAACTACAACTTTCCCATTGAACAATGTTATAGCTTATTGCAACACATTGCAATTATTGTATTGATTTACGTTACGTTGTTGTTACTCTAGAGATGCGGATTAGTGCAGTTAGTATTTACTATTAAGAGCAAGATCAAAAAATAAGTAATCTTGCTTAATGATTGTACAAATGTACTACTATTCTACAAAGTCTTAACACAAAGATAAAACTGCAAAATCAAGTAATGCCCAAAAACCAATATTCTCTCTAAACATAAAATTCTTGACGAATTTCACAAGTTAGAATTCAGCATCTGGATAAGACATTGACCATCTTGTAGAAATCTATGTCAAGTTTAGCTAAAGAGCCTGCTAATGACTAGAACGAGGCAACAAGATTATGGATTTCTATTTCCACAATAATCTTTGAGTATACAGACTACTACAAGGATAAGAAAACGCTAGTAATCATTGAGTATTAAAAAAAAAATAATAGTAATTCTCTCCTTAAAGGACGAAGCAAAAGATAAGGTGGAAAACTATCCTGAAGAATAAAAAATACAGTCGTTAGTGAACGACGTCGCAAGAATGATGAAATAATGTGATTCTTTAAAGTTGCCGAAAATTTTTAAACTTACTAAAAATGTAATAAAACTTATTTTTATGTAAATAACAAATATTATGTGGAAATACTGGTATATTGTCGATTGCGTTAGAAGCCTTTTTTTGAATCGAGAAATACGTGAAGGTAACCTTGTTCTCTTTCTATTTCGCAAACCCCTTGAAACAAGTTCCAAGTCACCAATTACCGCTGTTCTATCGAGAATTGAAAGTGTTGCTGTTGGTGTTGGTTGTAAATTAATGTAATATTTTCTTCATATTTTAAGACAGAATCGGTTTTTAGGCAAATACACTTTTATGTTGTAATTATAGATATAGCATACGTCATTTGTTTACGCATCTGCATAGATTTTTTCTATTTAACTATTAGAAAGCTGAGAAGATTTGTTTGTGATCGTGAGAAAAGAATCCTATAAGAAATTTAAATAAAATGTAAAGCGGATGCTGTTACTAATGCCATAATATTGTCTACATAGATTGTAAAATAATTTGTTATTATTTTGATGATTGTAATGTGTCTTATATTGACAATAATCCTAAGTACCTACATCTACAATTTTAACAAAAGTAACTATGACTCTCCATATAGCTCTAATGAAATTTTTAAAAACTCTCAGAAGCAAAGCCAGCCATCAACTGGTTACCTTCGATTTTGGAACTAGAAGAGATATCGAACTGAACTAATAAGGAAAGTGTTCTTCTTAACAACTCGGACATGGCTTAATAAGCAAATCAGTGGCAAAGAACAAATTTTAATCTCCAGGCCGCTTAAATGAGAAATTCACATATTTTATTCTAATCCATAAACCACATTAAAAAATAAAATTTACCGGTTTTTGGATTTTTCCCGAAATATCATAAACAGAGGTTATAGTCAGTTCAAAATGTTTTCTACACAACCATTTCTTTTCTATCTCAAGAACGAAATATTTGAGAGCATTCATATTTGATATTTGCGTTAAGTATCCTTAGAAGATGCGACAGCAAGGCTTTGGTTAAAAAGGACCAAAGGATTAGACATTAAGAAAACTAGAAAACTGTTTGCATTTTTTAACTTATATTAATTAGCATGAAGAAGGCATTTTTTTTACCGAAACCAGTTGTGCAAGAAAAGTTATTAAATGGAGTAAATAAAATTACCATTCCAAAATAATAATTAAGAAGTATTTCTCTATACCTTTTCAATTGTCAAATTAACCCAATTATGGACGTAAGATCATCACTTACAATTAAATAAATAACCTTTATTCACTATTTATGGTATTACATATTCGGAGCTATGATTAGAAACTTGGGCATCGGTGATAAAACATCGATGTCTATTATTAATATAAATTTCATAAAAACACCAATATCGATATTTGAAAATTATTGATCAGAATAGGGTTGGGAATCAATTTTTTTTTTCATTTTTTTTATTCGAAAGAAAAGTTTCAAATTACTACGGATTTACAGGTTTTTTGTTTGTGAGAGTGTAGTATTTTTAAAGGAAAAGAAGTTTGAAAACGTATATTTTTTAAAAAATTAGTCCAACGTCACAACTGCTCCGTCCAATAAAAAATTAGAGATTCTGTTTTGGGCCAATAAAAAATTAACTAGCAGTTTGACGTTCACCTATTGTACAATCTGTGTCCCCGCTGTAAATTAATGCGTCAAATTGTCAATTGTGACATTGAGTTTAATGGGAATTATGTTTATAATCCGTGTTATTTTTAAAAAGACATCTTCGCTAAAATCTAGATTTGTTGGAAAATGTTTCATAATCATAATATCATCAATTTTGCTCAGTAACTATTTCAAATTTAGGCTCTAATGTAAGTTGTCTGTGTAAAATAACATATTTGGTTTGTATAAATCCTATAACAGCAATAGTCTTATAAAACTTACGTCGGCATTTTTACAAACCATTTCCCTAATACTTAATAACTGCCCAAGGTATTGTAATATCACGCAATTATTAAATAATCATACCAAATGTCAATTAAACATCAACCAAAAACCATTAAATGATACCTGACATATGTGACACTGGGAGAACGCAAAAATCGTCAGTTTTTTATTGGCCCAAACAGTTGTGACGTCTTAGGAAGGACCGACCCTATTGTCGATAGTTCAACAACATTTATATTTTTGATGTAACTAGGTCCCAATGAATGCATATATTGGGTAGAGGAATTTATTTTTAACAATATGTGATAAATAAAAGTAAGTTCATTAATTAAAAAAATATACATTTTCACAAAATCATATGAGAATCTTTTTTATCATTTATTAACAATTTGAACTTTGTCCTTTATTTGCGTCTACAAAGTGATATCAACCGACATACAGACAAGCAATCATGCTACTTTTTTTCAATCTCTTTAACATTTCTTCAAGAAATTGTAAAATATCACATTTTAAGTGGTAATAATGCTGGATAAAAACAAAATAATAACAATGCAATAATAAGATTAGAGTATAAACACTAATCTTATTACTATCTTGTTTAAAAGAACTGTTAAATTTTATAGAAAGCACTTTTAATACGTGTTCAAAATTCAATTTTTTTTTTTTTGCGATGGGGGAAAACCTTCATAGGCACTGGGACCCGATCTTTCAGTATCGGCAGCCAGTAGTGCCGGATTCTTACCGGCTAAAAACCACCCCACCTCTTCACACCGTGCGCCGGAACCGCTAAACGCATATCGTCGGAGTACGGGTTGTCCTTTTTCTGTCCTGCCTTAGTTCCTCCGTCTCATTTCTTCTTCCTTCTTTTTCATTATTTCTCCGATGTAACTGTGTACTGCTCCCCAAGTTCCTTTGTCTTCCAACATTAAGTTTATCATATTTGTCCCACTTTGCATTTCCGTCCCAATCCGTAAGTTCAGTTGCGTCCTCTCTGCTTGCCATCGTTCACAATCCAATAGAGTGTGTTCCACGGTGTCTCTTTGGCCACAGTATATGCAGTTGTCGTCTATACTTTTTCTTATTCTTTTGGTGTATGTACCAAAGCAGCCGTGTCCTGTTAGTACTTGCGATAAGTGGTAGTCAGTTTGTCTGTGTGTACATTTTACCCATGGTTCTATTCTTGGTATTAGAAATTTTGTCCATTGGGCTACTTCTTCTGTGCTTTCCCATTTTTTTGCCACAGTTGTAGCGTGGTCTCCCGTTCTTCTTTTTTGCTTCTTTCGTTCCACCGTCCCGTCTTTGATGTAACCTCGTTCTCTCTTCAGCCATTAGTTCTATTGGGATCACTGCGGTGACTACCTGCACTGCACTTGCCGATACTGTACGGAAGGCGCTAGCTACTCGGAGTAACATTTTCCTTTGTACCCTGACCATCATTTGTTTGTTTCTTTGTACTTTCAGAGAATCGTACCATATCGGTGCCCCGTACAACATAATTGATTGTACTACATTGTACCACATCTCTCTTTTTTGTTTGTGGGTCCCTTGACATTCGGTGTAATTCTTATAAGAGCCGCTACTTTCTTCTCCGCTTTTAGGGTTGCTTCCTTTATATGTTCTCCAAATTTGCCGTTCTCAGTTAAAAGAAGGCCCAGATACCGTATCCGCTCCGATGGTGCTATTTCGGTTCCTTTACAGTAAAAGTTCACTCCTACTTTATTTCTCGGTCCTTTCAATATAAGTGCCTCTGACTTTTCAGGTGCTAGTTCTAACCCGTGATTTATCATCCAGTTGTTAATAGACTCCAGCGCTTCATCACCTTTGTTTACTAGTTGTTCCTTAGTTTTAGCGATCATTACGACTGCTAGATCGTCTGCGTACGCTACCGTCCACGCACCTTCCGGCATCTTTATTCGAAGAACCCCGTCGTATACTATGTTCCAGAGGGTCGGCCCCAATACCGATCCCTGCGGTACACCGGTAGTAACATCCATATATAGATCTTTTTCTATCCTAAGTGACCTATCCTTCATGTAGCTAGCTATTATGTTTGTTGTAAGGTATTGTCACACTTTCCTTCGATCCAATTCTTCCAGAATCTTCTCCTGTGGGATGGAGTTAAACGCATTTTTTACATCGAGCGTAATTAAGGCCCCCCATCGTGCATCCGTGTTTTCTTGCAGCAACTCCAGCACTTTTTCTACTGCGTGGATCGTGGATCGCCGCCTACGGAACCCAAACTGCCCGTCCGAGATTCCTCCCGTTTCTTCAATTTCCTGTTCTAACCTGTCTTTCAAATAAAATTTACTAATTGAGCTAAGAAGGCAGATGGGTTTGAACTTCATATCTTCTGGTTTAGCTTTGGGTATGAGTACTAGTTTAGCTTCTTTCCACCGTTTCGGAAAATTTTGCTTTCCTAACAACTCGTTCATAAGTCTCAGAAGTACTTCTGGTGCTAATTCAGCCAGCCTTTTTATGGCCTCCGGAGGAATGCCGTCAATTCTGGAGCTTTTCCTGGTCGTAGGCTTCGTGCAGCTTTCTCAAGTTCTTCCTTTTGGAACCATTTCACCTCCGTCTCCAGCGCATGCACTGTTCTTACTGGGTTTCTTACAGGGAAGAGGGTTCTGATGATGTCTTTCTTTTGGTTTATTTCCAGGTCGAATGGAGCGTATCCTATCAGTTTTTTGACAGCTATCTGGTAACCTCTTCCCCACACATCCTTTTCAAGTTCTTCACAAAGGCCGTTCCAGTGAGCTCGCTTGGAGTTCCTGATGAGTTTTTGAAGTTCTTTCTTGTTTCTTTCGTTCTTAAAATTCAAATTATCTAATTCTAATTATTTATAATAAAACGATCTTAATAAAATAGATTTTTTTTTTGGTTATCGGTACAAATAAAAGCAAATTTAATGGAATTTAGTTTGGTTTCATTAGTGTATTTTTATAGTTTACATTGAAAAGGATATCTAAAGAAATATTTAATAACGAAAAGACGTAGGAATGGTAACTGTTGTCAGTGGCGTAGATAAGAAATTTAATCTTTACTTATTTCGTTTATGTCACAACCGTAATAATTTTTCTTGATAATTGTTTAGCAATTTGCAACAGATACTGTAGTTGGTTTGAAATGAAATTCACAGTTCCCAGTATTTTGTTCTGAAAAGCTAGTAATAAGATCAAATCGTAATTGTCCATTTTATTTTGCAAAGAGATTGCTCCATGGCTATCCCTTTGTTTCTTGCAGACTTCGATGAAGTTTGACAAAATTTGGTTAATAGGCCAAAAATTATATCTGACTGCAAGCAAAGTATATACAATTACTTCGGATTGACTTCAGGATTGACCTAAGGATACTATGAAAAAAATTCTAAATTTTGACCATACGGCGGCAATAATATCAACCCTTTTTTCCACAAGGAAAAAACTTTTCATAAAAAAATGGATGGAAGTAGTGTAATTGAGGGAATAAATAATATAATTATTTTATTTCGCTAAAATTTTGAATCGATAGTAAAAAAAAAACAAGAAATTTATCAAAAATATTAATCTTAAATGTTTGATATGTTTCGATTTTTTTTCTTCTATTATTTAAACAAATATTTATAAAACGAACTTGTTGGCAACATATTGATCTTAAATTGATATCACTTTATATTTGTATAGTGCATCAACTGATAAAATAAAACTTTCTTATTTAATGAAAAATTCCATCTTCCAGCAGCTTGGAAAAATATAAAATCCATGTTTATCTTTTAAGATTAATATTTGTCAAACAAGATCGATGCTTCAGAAACGTTGATAAAAACTTCATAATTTAAATTGCAACAGGTTTAATTTATCTGAATCATTAAATATTTACACATACTCGTAATAAAATGCATAGGCGTGATATAGGGTTTTCAAGCAAGGTTTGGAACTAGCTTCGTGGTATACGTCAACACTTTTACGTTCGCTAAAGTATATGCTTTTAAAAGGGTTTTTTGAAATGTGTTAATTAAATTTAATTTAGTTAAAAAAAAGACATTTACTGATATTTTACTGTGGTTTTAATTTTATTGTTATTGACGAAAAGTCATCTTAAAAAAATCACTTTGACATAGACTTAAGGCTAGTTGTTGTTAGTTGAGTTGTCAAAATGCAGTAGTATGTATCAATCCACATCTACTGACTGTTATATCGGCGTATATTTTTTTAACAAGGGTTTCTAAATATTTATCTTGGCTAAAAAATCTACCTAATTAAAATGCCGTGCGCGTTAGGTCATTTACAGCGCTCGAATTTTTCAGAACTTGAATTTCGCGCTGCATTACTAAATGGTTCAATGCAACCGTTAACTGTTTTCCTTAAGTGTAGCAACGCGGATTTCCCCATTGAAACGTTATTTAGAACATTTACACTAGTAGTAGATGCGTGGTACCTCTGCGTCATAATGAAGAAGCAATACATGAACGCTTATAAAAAGCTTCAAACTCGGAAAGGATTATACTTACCTATAGACAGGTTGAGATAGCGGCATGTAATTCCCAAATGTCACAACTCATCTAATACCAAATACTTGTAAACATAATATGGTTGGAAAATAATAGCACCATCTGTTTTTCAATGTTGTAATTATATATTTGTAATCGGTAATGTAGATAATTTTGCGGTTGTATATGTGTGTTTCTGTAAATATGTTTCTTAAGATATTTTAATCTCGATTATTTTGTTATTATATTATATTTAAATGATAAAACCAAGGTGTATATACATTATACATGCCTAATGGGCGATAAGGCATATTTATCCCACATTAATAATTACATAATGTATTACCTATTTATTGTTCCGATTTCTATTTTACATATCTTGAGGTTGTAAATCACAGCAGCATACAAGTTGCAACACTTATTCACTGAATTTTAAGCATAATATAATGTTACGTTAAGCACATAAATTTTTTAATTTTTGTTAAAATACCAATCTCGTTATTTTAAATACCGATACTTAACAAAACGTTAACTGCTTATTTTAATCATGTTTCTCATCTGTGCTGCATTGACATTGACATTTTCGTTTCTCTCAGTCCACCTATCGCAGTTTATAAATGTCAAAACGGTGCATTATTTTCTTTCAACAGAAGGTTTGTTATTTCTAGCTGAACTGGCTGCACTAGTTCAAGTGGTGTACACTAAAGCGTCCTTTCTAGTGCAAGTGACGTTAGATTGACCTCAAATACGTCGTTCTTTTTAGCAATACATCGGTAGCTGCAACTCACTCAGCTGCAGTTCACTGCACTACCTGCCCTAGCTCCAAAAGTAGTGGAGCTGCAACAGTTTTAGTTCAGCATGTCAGCTGATTGTTATTATTTGTAATTTTAAATAAATCTATTAATTCACGTGTTTTCACTCTTAATATGCGAACATGTATAATAAAATCAATGTTATTATAATTGCAAACATCATTTTCTACATAGTTTGATATCTTTTATGTGTTCTATTCTTTGAACAAGCCAAAAAGCTAGATGAAGAATTTGTAAACAATTGTGATCATCGAAAATACATGTATCTGGGTTGTGCTGTATTTTCCTGAGATTTTCAAAATTTAAAATATTCTTTAGGTCTGGGCAGTCTGGGTTGTCGATGAATTATTACTGTTAGTATTACTGTCATTCTCTTTATCTAGATGGTCTAATTATTGATGAATTTGTGGCGGTAATACAATATCTTCATCGGATTAATCGGAATCGAACGCATAAGTATTTAAAAAAATCTTGGTTATCGAGCGCCACATTTATTACCCAATGCGTTCTTTTTAATAGTGTAAAGTGCAACACTGGTGTCCTCAGTTCTAATTCCATTCCTTTTGGTACTAGTACAATTCTAGTAGTACAGCTAAAAAGAACATACCCAGAAAGTATTTCATCTATTTTAAATGTTCAGAATGTTATATTCAATTTTGTGTTTTCTTCATTGAGTACATCAGTTCGAACAAGTTTAGGAAACTGATCAGTGATCACGAATTTTTCAAGAAGTTTGACAATATCCTAATGTGACTACACTTATTTAAGCAAATAAAGTTGTTTTTTTTTATAAAAGCTCCCACACATGTACATTATTAGTACCTACAAGGCAGAAGATGGAGTTACTTTAAATGAAAACAGGTAAAGGCCGTTGTATTATGGTCAAATGTAAAATTCTTTCCGGTTACGTCCACGAACTACAGGCACTTTGTTAACCGTACGATTCGTTTTATGCACGGATAATTTATTTGTGTATGCATTTGTATGTGTGTGTATGTCAAAAGAAAGATAACTTTCACTCTTCCTCGTCGGTTCTGTAGTTCTCCAGTATGGACTGGAACAACGTAACCAAACGCAACGCAAGGAGAAATGAACATTCGGAAGTTCACGTTTGCCTGCGTTGTCGTACTTTCCGAAGCGTTTAGTAGCGTAATAGCAATTATTTTATTATACTCGGTGAAAACGACGAGTCACTTGGCCTACTATTAATACCCTCGAGTTAGATTCGTGTTTGTTTTAATTACCTACTGCAAGGAATGAAATGAAAAGTAGTTTTTTTTCTATAGCTTAAACAAATACCGTTATACATACGTGTAAGATCTTATTTTAAAATTGCACGACCACGAGAGTCTTTTCTTTTCTGGTACTACAGAAAAAAGTTATTAAATGTTACGAAGATACACACTACCGGCCATTGAAGTTATGACAACTATTGAATTACTGCTAACTAAATAAAAACGACAGGAATTCGAAAGAAGATAAAAATGTATTCGTAGAAACAAAAATATAAACAAATAACAAGAAGAAATAAAAATTAAAACAAAACATTCTCATTAAAGTATTACATTATAATTATATTTTCTTCTCGTCGAAGAATACTCCTCTAGCTTTGAATACGACCTAAACCACTTGTGGCATGCACAGAAAAAAATCGTTTGGAAAATTTTGCAACAGCGTAGTGTGAAAAAAATTGCTGCAATTTGTAACACAATTGCGTAAATTTTTATTACACATTTTTGTGCGTTAATTCACATTCGACTAAGAAAAAAGACAAAATATTTGTTGTAAAAAATTGTTTGAAAAAATTCAACAATGTTGGTGTAGGGGAGTCCTTGTATTTACACTCATGCTTAATAACTCACACCTTACACGATCAAGGTTAGCTCTAGAAAGATATATTATTAATTTAAAGCTAATTATTATGTGGTAATTGAAACTAAAAGTATAAAAATAGGAAAACTAACGAAATAATCCTACACATTAGAATTCATATTTTGTGTGAAATGCTATTTGTTTATTTTCAACTATTTTCATGAAATAAAAATATTTAGTGAAAACATTTTAATGTATAAATAAGGCATTTTACAGCTTATTACAACCCCGCATTTACCTCATTAGGATTTATCCAAATACCATGTATGTCCTTACATTTACATACATAAAATAGGCTTGTATATAAACGGCAATACACAAATGAAAAATCTATAGACGCATTCTACTCTGCACATTTTTTAGCATTTATTATAAATCCGAAACGTTTTAAATTTTTAATGTTTGGCGCCAAGTTTTTGAAGCTATTTTACATCCGCCTTCCATTTCATACCACGTCGACCGTTGACGTTCGATAACGTCGGTAGTTCTTGCTTACGTGCCTTACCTAGTTACTGCAGTGAATCGAGAATAAGCAAAAACATGTAAGTAGACACTTTGTTATTATTTTACAAGTCTTTTTGGATACGTATATATGTAATTCTTACCAGTATGGATGATTTCATTAAAGAAAAATTAACATTTTTTCGGGTTATGGGGCGCACTATTTATTATTATATGAATATTTTGTAGTAAATGATGTTATATGCACATATATCTACCTATAGAAAAGTCATTTAAAATGCATGAAATGCTTTTTTAATGTATGTAATGTATGAAATCAAAATTTTTATAAGGAGAAATGTTGGCCGCATTTAGAACATGCAAGCAACTGCTCCCTAACGGTTTTGAGAGCTGTTGACACGTGTAAAACGTGTCAGGTATAGCCATTTTGTGTAGTGTTTCTAAACGTAAGCTGATTATAATATCACGTCATATTTTCGGTATGGACGATTATTCCAAAAAAAAAAAAAAACGTTAACAGTGGAAGTTATAAATCGCGATTATATTTGAGCTAAGCAAAGTTAGCGTTCAAGAAAGGTTGTATTTATAATGTAGAGTTTTCCATCGTATTCGTGCTTCGAATGCGGCCATTATTTTTATCCTGTGTTGCTTGTGTACGTGACTATCTCGATGATGAGTGTGCGCATGTGTACATATTCGTACTGTGTATACACTTGCGCACATTTTACTTGCTAAAATATATCTACATTATCTATACTTAGAAATTAGAATCTTAAAAACTGTCTCGTGTCTACTACGACATTTATTTTGTAGAAGAGCAATAGATGAAGAGGTGTTTCTGCATCTAAATTACCAGGATTTAGAAAAATTAATTCCAACACTGGGTCTCCGCATAAAAATTTAGTGCAGGTTCTTTAATAGTAAGGTAAGTCTGCCCCATAAAACTAATTATACAAGTAATAATTTTACTTATAATACGAAAAAAAAAGTTTCTTTAATTTTTTTGTATACAAAGTGTGGCAAAATATGGAACAAGTACAATGAATAATATTGAACATGAATATCAATTTATGACGACAGATATTTCGACGATTAATTTTGTCAACGATTGTTACTAATGACGTCAGCGACATTTTTTAAGTGGTCACCTCGTAATTGCTAGTTAAATTTAATCGTTTAAGTTATAATAATAATAACAGTAATAATTAAAAAATGTTCATTCCTAATCTGATGTTAATTATTTGTGTCGTGTTAAAATGTTGATTTATCTATTAAAATTAGCAGTTAAAAAATTGATGTCACCATCTAAATAAAGTCGGCGATGTCCTTACTCAAAGAAATTTACTATTAAAAATTTAACGCAACATCGAAATTGGTTTGAAAGTTACTATTCTCAATAAATTAATAAGTTCAACAAAAATTATAATAATTGTTTACTTTCATAGGAAACAGGATCCTCTACGTCGTCAGCTTTAAGTGAAGAAACGTTAAGTATAGAACAAGAATCCGATTAAAGAGAAATCCTGAAGGTCAGAATCGATGGCGTCCATCAGAAATAGAAATCAAGAATGGTTTTATTATATATTTTTATATTATTTATTATATTAATTATTGGTATAGTGTGTAACATAAGATTTCACGTAAGATGTTTCCTTGCAATTTTTGTAATTAACTTTTACCACTTGGCAAGCATACATTTTTTCAATTTACGGCAACTTCACAATTACGAAAACAAGTCTTACAAATGCTCATTTCGAATTGTTACGGAGAATTTTCAATATTAATTCCTTCTGAAAACATTAAAATTCACTCAAATTTTAACAGTCATCAATTCGGTCACCACACCATCATCAACCCTATAGCACTGTTTCATTAAGTCAACTTATTGTTTTGTCATAAACAGCACTGAAGCACGATTTGCTGTAATCAGCCAATAATTCAACATCATAAAAGAGCAAGTACATGAAAATATGGCAAATCATATAATTACATATTTTAAAATAATAGTTTATTTCCACGAAATTTTGTATTTTGTGTCATTAATATATTGGAAAATATTATATGCAAAAACATCGATAACATAAAAGCTGTGTGACTATTACTGAGTGAAATGTTGGGTAAGAACGTTTACAAAGAGTTTTAAGATCTCTTTGTAAACAGTTTGACAAAATGAAAATTTTCATTCTGAATCAAAATGTCTAAATTTTATACGTAAATGTTAAACCAAGAAATTATGTTATTGGACAAGAAATGATTCAAAAGACTTGTAGCAATATTGTCACTTTAGAGCAAGATGTTCAGAAGAAACGTGACGTTGTAATATGTTAAGAACTATAAGTTTTAAATAGACATAACATGTATTTGAGGTAGAACAAGCTGACGAAATTCAGATTGTTTCCTATATACTTATAATGACAACCAGCCTTGCTTTGTGTAAACAGTAACATAAATACTTTTATAGGTCGCAGATGTTTTTCTTTTAAATTTTTGTGAATATGTTTTGTATGTGACATTTTTAAAATAAAGTCGGTTTAGTAACAATGAGATTTTTTTAATAATATAACGTTCCTTCAATATTATATAATAAACCTACACATATATGTGTAATAACTACATTGCATGGTCTAAATTTTACTCTAATTGTTTGAAAATATGTAGTAATTTTTTAGAAATTTTGCGTTCTAAATATTTACACAGATAGATTGACCGTGCTCAAAAAAAATGTGTAGCTATCAAAGAAATTGTGTAGTACAGTTACATAAAATCAGTAAAGAAATCACACCATTTTTTGATATAATCTGCTAAATTATTACTACAATTTTGTGTGAGCATTTTTTAATATGATTGTCTTTGTCCCTATGCGTTACAATTGTTTTACATGTTATAATTGTTTAAATTTCTCACATTTTTTTTTCTGGTGTTGCTCTTTAATTTTATCAGAGTTCCTGGAAAATATGTCCATTCAGCTGGAGAATTGCCCAGGCTCTTTCTAAGTTGGCAGACTTTCTTACTCGCCTGTCAGCTCATCCCAATAATTCGATGGGTTCAAAGTCCAGATTCTGCAGAGGCCGGGCTTGATTTCAACACATTCCTCTACCTCTAGAGGCCAAGATAATCTTTGCGTTGTTGAGTCGTTATCACTGCACAAATAAGTCTCTCCAATCAACGCAATCCTGACGTACAATATTGTCCTAATATGTCATTTGTATTTTCTTGGCATAATGCCTGCAAGTTTTACTAGACTCTCGTGCTCCGCACTACTCAATCACACCCCACTACCGTAATTAACCACCACCGTGTTTGTTTGGGAACGACCACATTCGCGCAACCCTTCACTCGTCCTTCGTTGTCTAACAAAAACCCATGCGCTTTTGCTCAACACATCAAACTTGGACTACGTCAAGTCTAAAAGAACGTTCTGAAATTTTCACGTTTGTCCAATTTCTATAATTTCGCCCACTGTTAATACTTTTGGCGGTTCCCATGACGGAATAACGTTTCCTTAGTCGGCCAACGCGACCGGATAAACCGGCTTCTCTTAAGCGGCCGTAGTGTTAAGATACGTCGTTCGCAAGTCCTTATTCATTGTGCTGCATTTCCGGCGCCGTCAATTCGCCATTTCTCTTACTCAAACACTTTAAGGTGTCGATCTTCCGCTCGGGTTGTTATACCGTGATGGTACTTAGGCCGATTCCTCGGTGTCTTCTGACATGTCCCGGTCTGCTCGTCCGCCGTTAGCCGCGAAAGTTAGTGTAATGGCTGTAGTCTTTGTCACTCTAATTTTCTGTTATCATTTATGAACAGATGTTCCTTCCTCGTCGCATGTAATTGTCAATACTACAACTAACTGATCTCTTTTCACAAACACCTCAATTGAACAAGCGTATCGTAACTGGTTTACTAATAAAATAATTCACAATAAGTACGGTATCAATTATTCCCTGCTGTAGTGGGAGACCTGAGACACCCACGTGAAATTTTACGATCCTAGTGACCCATCCCTCTATTGTAAACATGCCTTGCTCGCCTGTTCCCTTTGAATATCGTTATTTTTCCTTTCTACTTAAGTATCATTAAATTTTCTCTTTAATAGGCTTATTCTGATGAGTTCCGTTTTAAATACTTTCTTGTTATATTTACTTTATTCTACACATTTTTAATAATGTCAAAAGTATTAAATATTGAAAAAAAATGGATTTTTAAAATTATATTAGTTGTCCTAACTTCAATAGCCGGTAGTGTATGTAATACCTATTTGGTAGTGCTTTACACTTTAATTCTATATACCGAGACCACACTTTCCGCCTGATGATTGCCGTCAATTATGCATAATAGAGGCGAGTACTTTGAAGGGCATAAGGACCGATAATCTGTAATTTAAAAAAAAAAAGTTGGGTATTTTTCTGAACAGATCTCGTATCCACGTTTGGACATTCACTTCAATTAACGATTTTAAAGAATCCATCTTCTCCTCAGCGAAGAGTATCTGCGTACCTCTAGGTTTCCAAGCCCTCGATATTTTTAAGCCTTATTCTTTGGACTGACTTTCTGTTTTAACTCTTTTAGAAACTATGCATGTATGTTCTTCCTTCCGGTTTAATAATAATCGCCTCAATGTTTGCAACTTTAATTCTTATGCGAATTCCAGAATCTCTTGGTGTTTTAGATAGATTTGTTCTTGGGCCCCCAAAAACTTGCATTCCTTGTAGGACTGATCCTGAAGTATGAAGCACTAGATATGAATCTTCCTTTTTTATGAAACCTGAGGAAAAGTTTTTCAAAATATACGGCTCGCTATGTCATTTGCCACTCTATCCATTGTTTATAAACGAGCGCCTCACATTTGATGTTAAAACTGCGTTTGCTGGTGGAAAATTGCAAAACAAATTTTCGTAAAAGAGCTTTGTACAAAAACATCACAAGTAACTTTTTCTGATTTAAGGTAATACACACCGTACATTCTCAGTGAGGTCATTGCTGGCATTTACGATAACGTAACCATATTTTTCTTGAACGAGAATTTTTAAAACCATAATGTTGCAATATGAACATGTACATACATATATTCGTCCTCATTCTGCTACGTATTCCAACTGGTTTTCCTACTCGCAGCTTCATTTTCATTAATTTTAAGGCCTGTTTAGCATAAGCTGTTTTTTTTTTATTACTTCACATTTTCTGGCTGCTTCGATTTCTCCAAATGCGTATTGATAAAATATTAGTAGTACATATATATGTTTCCTTTTCTTTATTTTAAGATACACTCAATGGTTAAATATCTTGTAAGCATTCTCTATTCAAGGCTCTATCGATATTACTCTCTACTATGCCTTTTAGTGGTGGCTACAATCGAATGACGGAAAAGGCATTATTTGATAACTCTATTATGACGTTTGGACTATGAATGATTATTCCTATGAATGATCGTTCGATTAATAATAATAATTATATATTTTTTTTTTCATAATAGTATAGGTACATAAAAAAGGGAAAATATGAAGAATAGCCCGGGTGCTCTGAAGTTCGTCATTTTGGGCTGTATTGGTGTAGAATGACTCCAGAATGACGATTGAGTGTTTATTTTTCGGCGCTGACCACGTCTTTTACACTTTTTTTCTTAAAAAAAGATGGGATTTTCAGGTTATGTCATCACACAAAACTCGTCGAAATCTTGATTGCATTTATCAACTAATAACTGTTATAACCGAGAGTACTATAATGTTTCAACTAACTTAATTTTCTTTACATTATCACTCGTGGTGCCATTCTACATAATGTTGTTTCGCTAGTGACCTATTCAGCTAGTTTCTGTTTGACCACTGAAGATTTGGTAAGGATAACACTGATTGAAAAAGCGTCTTCTTAAGATAATGTGAAAACTAGATTCGAAGATGATCTCAACGATGTTCTCTTCGTTAACCCATTTGTTCAACCTTGTATATCTCTCGTATTTTCGAATATAACAGTAGCTCACTTTACATTAACAAAGAAAAAACTAAAATACAGTCCAACCATTTTGTTAGACAACTAAACACCTTACATGATGGTTAGATTGATTTGGATACGAAATTTAAGTCTATGCGTGCGCTTGTAGGAGCACCAGGTAAAGATGATTACCTAATAATCACTGAAGAGGTAGTATGGTGTGTAATTGAAACTCGAAAGCGGTATAGTAAAATTGCACTTGGATGTAATAGGTACTTCATACAAGCCATTACATTATGCACTACACAAATGCGAATAGCGTAACAGCAAAGAGTTATTGAGTAAGAGTAATGAATTGTAGGTAGAAATTCACGCTGTAGAACGTTTCACGGTATATTATGGCGAAATAATGAATTTAATTTGGGCTGAGACTATAAAATTACTGAATGTTATCTATACTAACACTAAGCGGTCTCGTTCAATATCTTTGATCTCGTTAGTCTACCTTATCTCCTGCTGCTTCATTTAAAGCCGACTCCACATATTTTTATAAATTCTACAGCACGAAATAAGAACAACTGGGAAAACTTTGTTTTAATACAATAAAAACATTTTGGTTTGCAGCAGCAGTAAAACGTCCATAGATTAAAGTATTATGTACCTATATAAATTTGTTTCAGTTATATCAAAATTGAGTCAACGTGTAATATAAAGAAATAAAGAACAACAGGTATAATACTCGATCAATAGTACAAAACTGTTAGCTTATTAGTTTCTGCTAAATAGCCATCTTCAGGGCCATTTAAATAGGAAGAAATAAGAATGTAATAAATTTAGAGATACAAGAAGGCTGAGTAATTAGTTTTAACCTCTCTGTTCTCTCATATTTTATTGTTATTCTTCTTACTTTCTATTTAGATGGCTCTGAAGATGGCTATTTATCCGAAACTGGTAAGCTAATAATTGTGTACTGTTGATTGAGTATTATACTTGCTGTTCTTTATCATTACACGTTGATCTCAATTTTGATATAACTATGAAACAAAATTATATACACAACACTTTAATCTATGGACGTTTTATTAGTGCTGCAAACCAAAATTATTAAATTACTGGTTTCTGTTTGGCTTTGCACTCATCCCAGTCCAACCCTTGTAGTGACGCTGAAAAGTTTGTTAAAGGAGAGTCTGGGAGTCATCATGTCACTTCTCATTTCAAAGATAGAATTTGTGATTTCGGTCGTTATTCGGGCATCCCCATAAGCATTATGGTTTCTCCAATTTCCACTACATTTCATTGTTTGTCTCCCTATCTGCTCCTTTTAATATAAATACCCAAGGGGGTACATTTAGCATGGCTTCCATAGTAGCTGCTGGTGAGCAGTTTGCAGCTCCAGTGATGCATAGGCAAGTCAGCCTCCTCACGGCGAGTTTAATAATAACCTGCTTTTACGTAGTCTTGGTCCACCAAACTAGGCAGCCATAGGTTAATATGGGCCTTACCACTGCATTGTATAAGCAGTACATCATGCGTGGTTTCAATCCCCATATGTTTCCAATTGTTCTACGGGTTGATATTAATGCCCACATTTTTTTGGTTATCTATCCAAGATATTGCCCCTAGGTTGACTTTGAGTCAAGAACTATTCCTAGGAATTCAGTATCTTGACTGTATTGTACCATTTCGTTATAAAGATTTAGTGATTTTAGGCCATCCAGCTTTCTCAGCAAGGAAACAAGTTTTCCTAGAATTATTTTTTATTATTATAATTATTTTCAGAGCTCTCTGCAGAAGTTCTGAAATAATGCTTCTCTTTCCCCATTATGAGTATTGCAATGTCGTCTGCATATCCCTGGGTATAACAACCTGTATTATTTATGATTAAAATCGATGACAAAATCCCACAGTCGGGGAACACTTCCTTGTGGGGAATCCCTGCACACAGACACCTACATTATTTCATCAGCTAACGACCTTTCAAAGATTCTTCTTTCCAGCCTGGCTTTCATCTACTTACAATTAGTGTTTTCCACTCCACGGTTCCTGGAAGCATTTATCATCGATTCATAGGTGTTGTCAAATGCTCATTCTATATTCCGAAACGCTACTAATAGAAATTATTTTCCTGACTGGTATATAGTGTTGATTAAGATGTAGCAGGTTCTGCTCTAGGTGGGGAAGTTTCCAAATAAATTCCAGCATTTTTCCATAGCTTTTCCAACAACATAAGCAAATTGACTTCTTGAACATAAATTTGATCAATGAGATATCAAAAAATTGTATAAAAACGGGTTCATAGGACTTAAAATACCCAATTATTGAAAATATCATTTTTTAAAATTAAATTCATTGCGCTAAGACGTGTCTTATGGAACTTTTTAATGTACTACTTCGTTAACTGTTTGGAGTTACGAAAAAAATCGCTTATCTTATGTAGAGCTGGCTTAAGATTCGTCCTGAATATCATCAAGTATTAGAAACTATACCCTAAAAATCCATTTGCACAATAACCACGCTGACCACTGTTAGGCAATCGTAATGAACAATATTATATTCAGAAAACGCCAACAAAAGCAATTAAAGTCGCCGCTTAAGTTGGTAGTTTTCATGCTGGCCGTATTCTTCGTTTGTAAGCGTACATTATTAATTTTTTACATACTACTACTGGTCGTCTGAACAAGTTCGTAGTCATCATGATCATTACCGCATTTCCCCATCTGTATTTGCCAAGTCGGTTAATTACTGATTTTATAGCTATTTGCGCGAGACATAATAACACTTTCCCTATTTTCTCTACTCGAATTGCGTAGGTACGTACATATATTGATGTGGGTTGAAGTGTATTTAGAATAAAGCACGTTATAGGGCACAGTAACTACTGCTATTTATAACTTCAAATATTGTATAAAATAACTAAAGATATCGACATCTATTATTATTTACAACATAATTTTCACGTATATGTATAAAGTCCTCAATCTTTTAGAGTGTGTGAGACGTGTCTGCTACACGGGCCGGCACTCACCCTCTACGGTTACACGAACGTTTAGTTATAGTATATTTCAAACAGTATAAATCCTCACTCCTCTCGATTCTGTGAATCTTAGTCATCAGTGTCAGTCGAGTCTTGATGCGAGTTAGTACAAATCTCTCAATGTTTTACGCATTGTAAACGTAATGCAATGTCGAGCGTAGAAAATCCCAGAAAACGACCATTCGACTGTTTCATTAATGTCTAAAAAGTATGGTCGGTGAATCCCAGGACTTACATTATGGTGGGTGCCAGGATAGTTTTGTACAGTTGTGCGATATACAGTTATTGATATAAAGGTTATTTTTAATTATGCCTGTTACATCGGTGATGTTGAAACGTTGTCTTTTGTCAAAAATGTAAGCATGTTTTATCATTCGCGCACGAAAGGGTTAGTGAGAGAGATCTTGTGTGTCACTTAATGTTACCAAACTTTTCAATCATCTCTTCTGATTTTTCTGCTACTTAAATTAAGGTAAGGTGCTATATCTAAGATTTATTAGTTTAATAAATAATTTGCTCTTTCCCGACACTGCACTGTATACTTGTGTTGTGTTGTGTACCGACCTGACGCACAGACGAAAGTTGACCACTCTACTCATCGTAGTTTAATGAGTTTAGTTAGTTTAGTAAGAGATAACGTCTGTGCACAGCGATAGGATCTATTGTAGACCGGATGTTATTTTAGAGTTCATCCAACAAGTTCAGGCCCTTAAGATAGCTCAATATCTTGCTGAATGAGATTATTTTCAGATCTTCTAGGGAAGAGTCAGCCTTTCCGCAGGTTACGTAATTGATTCTTGCAACGCGGCTTGGCAGTGGTAAAAAATATGTTCAACTGTTTCCAGGTCTTCTAAACACAGTCGGCATCCAGTCTCATTAGAAAGGCCGATTCTGTGTTGGTGCTTTCTGGGTTTACAGTGACCTGTAAAAACAGAGAGATTCACTTTGACATTTTTACGGTCAAGTTCTAGTAGTTTCTTGATTCAGGCATGACTCCTTCGCATGCACCAAACCAGGAAAGCTGTTCCAGTATTGGAACACTTTCTGATTTGCTTGTTGGCTACCATACGTGTTATACCAATTTTTATTAAAAGCAGTCTTTGTTAACATTTTTTTCATAATTTAATTCCTGTTTCTGTACACTAAAAATTTTTTGATAAAATTCCTATACAATTGTGGGGCGAATTTGTGCCCCTAACCGTACAGGTATTTTACTTTTAGAAGTAATATTTCTAACTATAGGTAATTTTTCGAATATTCAGTATATGTGATTTTTTCCTAAGAAAAAGGAAAATATTGTCGAAATGAAAGTGCCTTATTGGCATTTATTTAATTGGAATTTAATGCATAAAAGACAAACAAAATGTGAGAATTTCTAATGCTTACCCCAGAAACCACTGCACCACCGCCAGTTGCCCGTTGTTCCTCCCACCACATTGGCGGTTAATTCCCAAAAATCAGGAGCTACAGTATGCAATAGGGAAACTGTTGTGATAACAGCTCCTAACAAATATATATCTGCAAGTAACAGATAAGTATTTGATAGCTATGTCCTATGTCTGCTATCTAGAAAACTTATATAGAGTATGGAAAGTTAGTGCAGTGAAATAGCAGAACTGCCATCTTCACCGCAATTTCTGTACTCGTAGAATATGTTTAACCTATTTGATACTGCAGACCACGAAACTTTACTTTTAAATGTTTAGAACATTATGATGTGATGATTAAAGTAATACAATTTTCACGTAAATCTACTACTACTACTTTGTCTGTAACTGTACCGTCTTGTATAAAATAAATAGTTTCTTTAAGAAAATTGTACTTGATATCATATACTTATCCAACCAAATATTTTTATGCTGTTAACATATTTTATTTGATTAAAAGATATTATTTTTAACTAATTTTCCAAATTGTAAGAAATTTTAAGCTTTAACTTAGAGATCTTTCTTACTAATATTACAATGTTTAAAGGTTTTCTCTCAGAAACAGAAATTTATAATAATTTTCCAATTAATATTAACGTAAATGGGAAAATTTCCAACAATTCGAAATTTTCCTTAAATTTCTACACATTTACTGCCATTCAATGCGGAAAATTATCAAAAAAAGTCATTTTTGCCAAGAAAAATTACAAGAAAATAGAACGCCGTGTGGACGAACCATGTCATTTCTGCCTACGCCTGACTAGAACCAGAATATTCAAAGTTTAGGCATGCGTGCCTTGCTCTTTTCTTTATCCCTTGAAAATGACTATATTTGTAACTGTAATTTTCCTAATTACAAGAAATTTTAAGTTTTCCTGAGAGATATTAATATTTTTCTTGGTAATATTACAATGCCAGAGACTTTTTTTTTCTAAAAAACAGATTTTTGCCCATAATATTTGCGTAAAATACTTGCATTATGAGAAAATTTCTAACATTTCGACATTTTCCTTAAGTTTCTGTACATTCACCCCCAATCAGTGCAGAAAATTTACAAAAAACTGATTTTTACCAAGTAAAATTACCTAATTTTTTTAGTGTGTGGTTACTTAATGAAAAATCGTCATAAAATAAGTTATTTAGTTACAAATTTGCAACGAATTTAATTTAGTTGCGTTACTGTATTATTGGTTTACATAAAAACAGATATCGCAATGAAATAATTAGAAACTGGATCATTACAAAAAAAAATGGCCAAAAAACTGTTCTGGAAAGGTTGAAAACTGGCAGGTTTATAAAAAATAACTAATCTTTCCTTTGACATTTTCTAAAAAAAAGTGAAGAAGAAATACGATATTTTACAATTGTTTTCTGTTTATAAACAAATCAGCATTAAATTTATCTATCTAATCGATGTTTTAAACTTCTTCGGGTTTGAAAATGATGGTGGACAGTGAGTTTAATTTAAAAACGCACCCACGTTAAATAAAGTATCATTGAAAAATGCAATACATCCCTTCATTTCCGTGTGTCCTTCGAATTTTCTCTTTCTATAGCTTTATGAAACGATTATATACAGTTTTAAACACAATTAAATGGAGGTCAATGGTATTTTTAAGAATTCAACAATGTTGAAAATGAAAGTAGAAGCTGGTTGTATTATATATCAATATATAATACAACCAGCGTAATCTGGTTGGCATAATCTGGCGAGCTGTATCCGTTTAAAATTAATTTATACTTCGCGAGTTAGCACTGGTATTAGATAAATATGAACAACGTTTAAACCAATTGAAATGTATAACATGTTACGTTCAATACTGGGCTTTCCCTTAACTTTTAAATTACGCGTTATAGAGACATACATTGAAAACAACATTTCAAAATTTTATGCACACTCATAAATTCCCATATATCGTTTTATCATAACATCATACCTTCTAGACTCTCTCCTCTCCATGCAGATATGCAGGATTCGGAATCAGATCAGACCACATGATTTAGACATATCTTTTTATCAGAATGGAATCAATCCTACTACAGAAATAGGTTCGAAGAATTGATCTGGTTTACAGACGGATCAAAGACCGAAAACGGGACTGAAGCTGGAATCTACAGCGGGATGAGAAATACAATAATCACCCTTCTACTAGGAAAATATTGCATTGTGCAACTGTAATCAATTAGAGGGGTTATGAAAATAAGCGGATCTATATTGCGACGGACAGCCAAGCGATACCGCACTAGTGAATCGCAAGATACAATCAACACTGGATTGGAAATGTAGTCGAGAACTAAATATCTTTACAGACGGCAATACAGTCACTTTCCTTTGGAAACCGTGACATTCGGCAATCGAAAGAAACGAAAAAGCCGATGAGTTAGCAATCATCTGCTTCATATATTATAGGTTCGGAATCTGTTCTAGGAGTGTCTAAAAACACAGCACGAGAACACGTTAGAAGTTGGGTCAAAGAGAAATAAAAAGAACACTGGAATAATACAACCAGCAAAGTCATGGTAAGAGCTTTATAGAAGGACCATACAAAAAGAAGGCTGAAGAACTACTCCAGCTCAGTAGGAATCATCTTCGCATTGTAATAGATCTCCTAACAGGACACTGTATACTGAAAGGACGCTTACAGAAAATTGGAATAACACTGGAGATACCAACTGCAGACTTTGTAATGAGAGGACCACGTTCTGTGTAAATGCGAGACTCTGGGCACAAGAAGACAGGCAATTTTTGGTAAGCCAAAAATGAAACCAGAGAATTACTTCGATCAATCAGCTAGAGACCTGTACAGATTAGTGCAGGGCACTAGGATCTTGGAATGACTTGTATAATTTAATGGGCAAACGAAATGGGAGACTAAATACAAAAGACTAAAGAAACTGCCCATGCTGCCGAACCACCATGTCAGACGGCTTCCACAAAAAGAAAATCATAACACTATTGCAGTCTTTTCAATTGTAAGAAGTCGTGGTCACCTCTTATTGTATTGACGTATTTTTATTTAAGATGAGGTTAAACGATTCTTTTGCATTGTAGCTTTAATATAAGAAATTGTGGCTATAATGACTATTATTCTGACTTTTACTTTTTTTTTACTTATATTATATTTTTACTTCTAGTGGATGATGCAATGGAGGTTACTCAACTGGCGGTTTTTGGGGCAACAGTTTCTGGATAGGTTCACAGGGCTTATGCGAAAATATAGTAATTCGAGAAAATTTACCGACTTCTAATTATATAAAAGTAAGTAATACCACTTACAGCCTTGAAAAAAAATTGTAATTTAGATAACTATCGTAGAAAAATTACACCAAGAAGAAACTGTCTCTAATCTTATCTCCAAGCCAATCGGAAGGCTACAAAACAGACCAGTACCATTATTCTTCTCCATCTCCTTATCCCGTGGCATATTTCGCAATAAAATAATTAATATAATGCATCGCTTTCCGTAATAGAAGTAACTCAGAATGAAAAAGTGAAAACATCTTTTTCTTGTTCGTTCTTATTTTGTTTGCTTTTAGGGTAAGAAAATACAATTAGGATTGTGTTTGCCACTATCCTGCCATGATGAAGATGTTAAGAGGATTATCGAAGAGACATCGTCGAAGCAAAACTATTTGGAAGCGAAAGTGTTGATGATAAAATCCAAATATCAGTATTACGATATCCTTAAAGATACAACCTTTCAAATTTTGTGTAAGAATTCTGCATGGATCGGTGTGAAATGAAATGGGACCAAATAAGCTTAATGAAATGCCTGGTAATGATTTTTAGTGCTATAACTGGTGTAATAATCGTCTTATGATTGCTGGAACATCCTTTGATATTACTTGACGTACCTAAAAGGGACTGAAAATGGATGCAAATCCATTAAATGCACTACCTACACGAACTCAGAGGTGCGACCGTCTAATGATAGACACATCAAATTGAATCCATCATCAAATTTAGAAGTCAAAAATGGTAACCATTTTATATTATATTTGGTGTCCAAGTTTTCCAGAGGAAAAGAAGACATTTTACGGTTTAAAGCTACTGTTATCGTTGTTTTAAAAATTCAGATATTTTATAATCTCGTTTTTCTTGTTCTCTTCGTATTTGAGGAAATATTTAAAAAAATAATTGCACCTTTAAGCTTTTCTCGGCAACATGTCCAAAATTACAAAAAAACATGATTAACAAAACACTAAGATGTTGGCTCCTAACTGTGCAAGTTAATTTCAACCTATAAATATTATGGAGTACGCTGTATATTTTCAAAGTTTTTCTTTTCAGGAAGAATGCTGCCTACACTTAGAGAGTAATAACAATACAACATTGGAGCAACCAGTTGACATATTTTGTGAGGACAAAATGACAACAACGCAAAAAGCTTTAATATGTAAGTTTTCCGTTTAAAGTTCTTTGCATCAGCATGATTTTTTGTCTTTGTCCACAGACGTTGTTTTAAAAGATCTTCTACTATCATTTTTCCTTGTACACAATATTAAAACAATATGCGATCGATCAGTAGGTAGTGAATACGATTTCTGCTATACACGGTCTAAAAGTCGTAAGTATGGTGTGGGTAATTTTTGGGTCATACATGTATTTATTGGGTTTAAATACTCAGGTAAGCTCCAGTTGTTTTTTTTAGCATTCTGTTAACAATTTTCATTCTCTTTTAAAATGCAGACAACATGGAGTATAGAAAGGTGGTGCAAAAAGGAGTTTTCTTCAAACCATAACCAACGGGGCTTTTAGCGTGGATACATTCTTCTTTACCAGTGGTGTTGTTAGTATCTTTCCTCTATTTCGCGGACAAAACGCCAAAGGTAAATTGGATGCCCTGGGTCATAAAGGAATTTTTATTCTGGTTGTTCGCACTTCGTGGTTGGTTGCCTATAGATTTGCAAGGTATTTCTAAAACAATGCATGACTTTCTCAATATCATTTTACAAGTTAATTTTGAATCGCAGATTAAGTGTTCCGTACCTTGTTGTACTTGGCTTGGTTGAAGTAACAATGAAATGGTTCACGTATAACTCTATATTTGATCCGCCGACTATGGACCATATCAACTGTCCTAAATACGTGGTGAGGAATTTACTATACATCAATACCTTATTTCCCGATGACCAAATGGTAAAATAATCCCTGATATCGTCATCCAGATTCCAATTTTTATTTTTAGTGCATGCTATGGAGTTGGTATCTGTCAGATGATACCCAATTCTATGTTTAGGAGCCATTTTATTGATCATTTGCAACCCAGTAAGTATATAGCGCAAATGCAATTTTGTAAAAAAAAAACCGATAACAAAACACTTTTGCACTTAACAGCCATTTTAAAATAGCAGCGTTTTCTCTATCAGCCTTCATGCTGAGCTCGTGGATAACCACTGGTTACATATCCATCGTAAATAATCATTCACCAAGCACAGAAGATCCTTTAGCGTTGTTCGATACAAATATACGACAAACCTTGGACCGAGGTTGGGACCTTACTTGATAGGTATGTGCGTCGGATTGGTTGTTATTCAAGACGAATTGTCGGATCAAGATGCCCTTGGTAAAGAATATACTGAAATATGCTTTTGAGTTTTACGTTGTTTTGATATGGAATTTTAGTTGACCAATATAGTTGGTTGGCTCGTATCAGCAGCGTGCCTTCTGTCCTTGGTGTATGGTTTGTACGAAGTAGATTTATCAGTAACTGCTGGAGCGGCTTATAGCAGTTTAAGTCATTCCGCCTGGGCTATCAGTTTAGGCTGGATAATTGTAGCATGTGCCACTGGCAATGGAGGTAAGATTACTCAAAACTGAAACTATCTTCTCATAATAGTTGTAAATAATTTTTTTGAAACACTTTTATAATGGCTGTATCATTCTTGTACGAAAATTACAAGCTGAAGAGACCAGAGAAAAAAGCTGTCACCGTATATTATTTCGTGTATTTTTCAGGTTTCATAAATGCAATGCTCTCAGCGACAATATTATATCCCGTCAGTAGGATAACATACTGCGCTTACCTGCTGCATCCACTCGTGATGAGGGTAATGGTCATGCATATGGATTATCCCCTGCATTTGGGGAAGCCGTTAATGGTAACAGTGTTCATTGGACAAGTGATAATGTCGTATTTGCTTGGATTCGTACTCTCGGTTGTGTACGAAGCGCCAATCGTATCTATGTTGAAGATTTTGACGAAATTACCTTTCGCACAACCTAAGAGGAAAGTAACGTCGACGTGATAATACTAATAGTTATGTAACAAAAACAAAAAGAAACATTTTTGCAAAACCAAATGTGCAAATGGGACATTAACAAAATTTAATTCAAAAAATCTGGATGAATATATCCTTTGTATTTATTTGGATGTATACATTCGAGCATCAATTTGTAGAATACGCTGTATTTGACCTTACTTGAGATTTCATCGAAACGCTAGTGCTTTATTCGTTCCCAGTGAGTGTTGATTTTTGAAACAAATTTAGATAAATCATTAAATGAAACGTGGATATAAATAAGAAAACTTGAAAGTTTATTTAAAACTTATTTAATGGTAATAACATTTCCTGATTCCTAAATTCCATAAATTTTGAAATATTTAGCGTTCAGATTAAGCTGAATTCCACATAAGCAAAAATTAAATTTTCCGCAATCATGTTACTAATACTCACATCGCATTAACGATTCTATATGATATTAATAGATGTTTCAGTATCTCAGTGGAACCCGCTAAAAGTAATTAAAATTTCTGTTTAGGTGGATGCCCATCAAAAAAAAAATTATAAGTATAAGGTATTGTGATTAAGACTTATGTTAATAAAGTATATTATGATTTGTTATGTGTGTGTGTGATGTGTTTTGAATAAGAAAATAAAAAAAATGTATGTTCTTTCGCCAAATAAAGATAAATATATATGTTCCTTTCGCTTTCCAGAATTAGTTGTAACTGTATATTAGTGTGTGTTATGTATGTAAATTTGTATTATAATATATATTAGTTAACACAAAACAAATATACACAGTTAGACATAGAATATCAGAGATGCAGCCACGATGCAGCTATTCCTGCTGTAGGCGCACAAAGTTGCCAAATCGTTGCGCTGTATTACACAGCTTCATACGTATACGCCATGGAAGCCTATGACAACTATGGCTGTGGTTAGTTTCTCCCATTCCAGATCAGCTTAGTCCGGCAGTATTTATAAAGGAAGCAGACAAGTAATAAAATACACCAAAGGAAGTTTTATTTTTACGTATTTATGGTTTAAAAATTCGAAATAACATAGAGAAACAGAATTTTTCATTTAAAACAGGTATGTGTTTACATAATTTTGGAATAGTGAACGCCTCAAAAATTTTCAATCAACGAATTTGATCTTCAACAGGCAATGGCGAATTATTAAATAAAATTCACTTATAAGGATATTTTGAAAATGTTTATTTCCTTCCTCATGAGTATTATCACTGCATTAAAATAAAGGGTTTTTAAGTTAAATAATAGTCAAAAAGGTAAGCTGAAGGTTATAAAAACTAAGTAAAAGAACCGCACATGAGAAGCGTAACTATTTTTAAAACGATAAAATTTCCGTGTTTTTTTACATTGTTTCCTCGATTATACTTTCTTTCAATTTTATTAAACTACACACAGTAAAAATATTTTGTTAATTTCAACCAATTATACCTATATACTGTTATGCTGTCATATCTCTAGTACAACATATAGGTTTATCATTATGTCAAACTTTTCTAATATTGCTTGATGGAAATATTGTTTTATTAAGTACTAAGTAGTCAATTTTTGAGTGGAAGATCAGGTGTCAAAATACTATTTAGTAACAACCAAAATTTATTCATCTTCCTGCCTGTTCAAATCGTCTAACCATTTTCCAACTTTAATATATGGTATCTTCAGTTTTTTTGTCGTGGAAAAGTTTTCTTGCCATTTTCGTGTAACAGCAATATAGTAAATATGACAATCGTTATTTTAACATAAACGGTGCAAATTGCAAAACACTCTTGAGAAAATTTAGTTGGTTACAGTGAAATTATCCTACCAGCGCAAACAAACCGAATTTTGTAGATTTTATAAGCGACAGGTGTTAATAAGGTCAATTTTATTAACGTCTGGTGATGGTTTGTAAAATTTTGATAAAATTCTTGAAGCTATAAAAACAAATTCTATCTTTATTAAATACATAAAAATCGTTTGTGGAAATATGTTATAAACAACAAAAATTTGTTAAACTCTTTTATGTATACCCTATTTTAGTTGTATATATGACAATAAGAACCACACAAATGCCCCATTTATTGCATCGATTTTTTAGGTTAAAAAGAGATTAAAAATTCAAATTGTTATTGTATATGCACATTATAATAAGTAAGTGCAATGTAAATAGGGCATTTGTGTTGCTCTTATTGCCATCGACAAATAAGATATTCATGAAAAGTAGTAGTGCAGAGAATGATTGGAAACACAGCAAAAGGTAATAACAAAAGTATATTAGAAAAAAAATATTTTGTCCACTGTTTCTGTATAGCTATTTATCTTGATTAGGCTTTAGACATTAATCGTAATTTCAATTATGAACGTGAAGAACTAAACAATTGAATATATATTACAAAATAGTGGACAAACTTTTATCCTGATTTCTTTATTATTAATCATTTTTTACATCTCTTTTCAATCGATCTTTACATTATTCTTCTTTTTGAGTACCTCTTTCGTCTGCTATTTTCCATTTTTACAACAAATTTCCACGAAACAACAGGATATGAATCGTTTGAACTCCCGCCACAGCGAACCCCATTAGAATTAAGGCTGCGTTCCGAGTCGCACATAAATGCATTCTATGCGTCTGATGTAACGATACATCGTCCCGATTTAACATGTATGCGTGCATAAAAAGTTTTGCCGCGAAATCAGTTTAGACCCTGACAGAGGCTAGAATGGAACATACAACGCATAGAAAAAAAGGTAATGCAGCCTATGCGAAGCATATGCACGACAAGTAAATCGGAACGCTCACAGTTTTCTATGTCTTTTAATGCACGCATCGCATAAAATGCATGATTCAGAACGCAGCCTAAGTACTATTTTTTTTCTGCTAATATTATAAAGACCAAATCCGTAGGAAAATTGCGAATGATGTATCGGCGACCCTCAACTTGTGAACGGCGTAGCTAACGAACAGTCAGAACTGACACCGCTTAGCCGCTTATTTGACAAACAAACATATTTTCTTGCTCTTAAGAACACGTCTTATTTGGTAGTTCCCCATTTTAACCTGAAACATGCACGTACATTCGTGCGCGTATACCGGATGTATTAGATGTTACGGTGAGATTGTATACATATCTGTAGCGTCTGTAAGGTTATCTGTAAATCTGTAAATATCCATAATACATGCTTACAGACACTAACAGATATGCGTAGAATCCCTTCATTAGTTTAACAGTAACAAACCCTATGAATGATTCAAAGCCTTTAATCAATTAAAAAAAATGGGGAAATATAAACATAGATTTAGTAAGGAAGGTGTTAGTATCTGTAAATGAACATTAACAGATGATGAAAATGGAAAATCTTTTGCTTTATTTTGTTGACCTAGTCAGACAACAGTAGATATGAAAAAAAACATTGTTTCATTTATGTCTGTATCCGATCTTTCAATATATTTCAATATATTTTAATTGCCTATTACATTAAATTAATTCTATACATGCATTTGAAGAACGCATATTTTATACCGAAACCGGTAGTGGGATAAGTAATTTAGAATATATCAGTAAATCAGAAATTCTAACTAATTTAGGAAGTACACTTATTTCAACATATCAAACTTTATTATTTATGTAAGAAACATCAGACAGACGCATATTCTTGCAATAAGGAATGTACCGTGAATTAAATTCTATTAAATAAATTCTTTGTATATCGGCTGATTCAAATTAAGTGCGCGCCATTATCTCTGTTATTATTGATTCTAGAAAGTAGGTTTAATTAGCAAATAGTGTTTTGAACGCTGATAATATGCAATATACGAAAAAACAATTGCATGACGCATTCCGAGAAATTTGAAATTTATATTTTTTTTAAATTGAACACCTGTATATTGTTTAAAAAAAAAGGAAGATATTTTAATTTGTGATGCAATAGTTTTAATTTAATTTTTCCGCTCGCCCGCTCGCTCACGCGATTGAAAACTTACCTTGAGCAAAGGAGGTTGGCCATTAACGAAAATTACGTTGGTCTCATTGTGCAGTTGGCTCATCGGATTATCCTAGGCTATGTACCGCGAATGATTTGAAGTAACCGCTACCGTGGTTTCGGTTAATGTCTGGTAGGTTCCCTGAAAAAACGGTTATTCACGGAACAGAATAAACAACACAACATAACCATAACAGATTAGGTACCTGTAGATACCTGTAATAATGATACTTACCACAACAAACCAACTTCTAATTCTGGTAACTGCGGTTGCAACCGTAACTCACCATTTTCAGTAACCGCGTTCCGTGAATTACAAATTTTCAGGAACAGGTGATTTACGGTAACGCAAAAACGGGAGGGTCACCGTAACCCACGGTTCGCGGTTCGATTCACCGGTACATACTACTAGTTGGTTATGGTGTAAATTGCGGATGTTTTCAAAATTTGATACCTATGCTACCCTCTGCGCACACCAATTCTAAGTAATATATCTATGCCGTTTGAAAACAGAATCATATATTGCACTAGGCTTGAGACTCGAAATCAGGTATCCAACATCGAATATTACCGAAATCGAGTATACCTGAAATCGGTATTACCCGAAAACAAGTTTACCAGAAATCAAGTATTATAGAACAGTAAACAGTTCTAGTCTTATTTATAATACTGTTATATAAACAAGAGTTCTGGTAAACAAGGAGTTCTCTTGCTTTACCGTGAGTTTCTTTTGGGGATGTCTGTTTGAATAATATCCCCATGTAGGAACACAGATGGAATACAGTTTACCTGCTTGCCTGTCAAATGTGACAGCTAAGATAACCTAAAGTGTGAACTAGGCACATACGAACTAATGTAAAGTTGATAATGCAAGCGAGATCCTATATATTGGTTGCTTATAAATGAATATAGGCGAAGTGATTTGCAAGATGTGCACGTGGTTTTTGCGCTGGTTGCTATAACTGATACCAATTCAATACATAACGACTTTCATACATCTGTGTGGTGCTTACATCCACATTTTTATTATCAAATATGATGTGCAAGGAAGATAAATATATGCTTTTATATATAGATAATAAGAATAACAAATGTAATTCCAAATAATATTGTGATACGTAACATGTTATTTAAAACTTCATATATAGCGTTATATTTTACATTATGTACATATTATGTCTTTGCGGAACCTTTTTCTGCCATAACTGCTGGGGTTGCAGCCACAATGGGAGCCTTATATTACACAGGGATTTGTTATGTTGGGGAATGCTGCCATGAGAAAGCAATGCCTGCAGATTTTTCTAGTAAATCTAATGATTTTCAGTGGTAACACAATATGCAATATATTTCGTTTCAGAATTACAAAACTCCTAGATGAAAATTATATGGCCAACACATTGCAAAAGGGATTATCAATTAGCTTTAAAAACATTGGAATGGTAAACACACACAAAAACCTTTAACATTAAGTTTCCATGGTTCACCAGGTACAGGTAAAAATTATGTTACAAAATTTATACAAGAGGCTTTGTATAGTAAAGGAAGTCAAAGTAAGTTTGTACATCATTTTATGGGACGAATACATTTTCCTTTAGATGAAGAAGTACATCAGTATCAAGTATTTAATATGCAATTCATATAATAAAGAAACCTTCCTAATTAGTAGTTTTAGAAGATATTTATGGATGGATTAAAGGCAATGTAAGTGAGTGTCCCAAGAATTATTCATATTTGACGAAGTTGATAAAATGCCTGCGAAAGTATTAGACATAATTAAGCCAATAATTGATTACAATGAACACGTTGAAAGAGTGGATTATAGGAAAAGTATATTTATTTTCATGTCCAATACGGGAAGTGGCGCTATATTAGATAAATACCTTAGTTTTTGGAGAGATGGAGTTGTCAGGGAGAATATCAAGTTAAGAGATTTTGAGAAGTTAATTACAGATGGGGCTTTCAATGAACAAGGTAAATTTATTAAACAAGGAAATTAAATATTCATTGATATTTACTTCAGGAGGATTTTATCGATCCGATACTATAAAAAGCAATTTAATAGATCATTATGTTCCGTTCTTACCCATGGAACTAGAACAAGTTAGAAAATGTATCAGTAATGAATTCAGACTAAGGAATATTACTCCTTCTGATAAACAAATGCAGTAAGTTTGGTATTAGATGTTGTATTGTACTTTTTGTCATACTTTTTAGTCTGTTCTTGTTTCCACAATTGCCACTTTTGCTAATATTATTGTTCATTTGATTGCACAGCAGTTTCTTGAGTAGTATATGCAATACAGGCGATTCAATTTATTTTAATTGTTGAAACAAGATTGGTGGAAAGCAATATACAAGGATTTTTTTTGGAAAATGAAACTTTCTATTTAACTTTCAGGGAGGTACTGGACTATGTTGAGTGGGGACCAAGTCCCGAAAATATACTGTCTAAAACAGGTTGCAAGAGATTAAGTCAAAAGGTAGCTGCGATGCCAGTGGGAGATTATTGAAGTTTAAATTAATATTTTTTTTTTTATTACTTTTTTAAGTATACTTTTGAAAGGTAAAATAAATTATGCAAGATAATACAACTGATTCTTGTTATTGTTATTCAATATCTTTTATTTACCTTTAAAATTTTGGAGTGATCCTGAGCCCAGAATTTTTTACATCCACCACACTCCTACCTCGACTTAAGACCTACTGCTACTTTCTAGTAATTATTTAACTATTTACTTAGTAGTGACTGATAAATGGTGGGATTACCAGAAGAAAAATTGTAAACCGTTTTGTGATTTTCTCTGTTCTAGGTAGTTTTTATGGTTTTTGTTTAATAAGAAAATTCCGAAACGTAACTTCCTAATTTATTTTGTTGTTACAATTACATTTAAAACAACTGGTTTGAGAAAAATTATATACAAAATATATTAAAATTAGAAACTTTACTTACTATTAAATTAAAGTTGAGTTGATAAGATATAAATAACTAGGAAAATAAATTTGATAATAATATACAATCCTTTTTAATAAAATTACTGAAAAGTTAATAAAAGAAAAACTATCGAGGTACCAACCAGTGTAACCAATTCTTATTTCCTAGAGTGTTTTAGTTAAGGGGGAATCTCGTGGTCTTAAAAATCTTTTTTTCTGTTTTGCTTAAACGATAGCTTTGCATCGCGGAAACATATAAACAAAATTCCAGAGTCGCAGCTCAGCTCGTTATCCCCGAAACAGGCCTGCATTCCTGTACGTTCGGACCGCTAACGGGCTTTTCACCACTGCAGATTTTTTTTCGATTCTGAGTGCATATAGTGCAACAATTTCAAGTTATCCGAAAAGAAGTCATGATAATAGAAAAGCAACGCAACAATTTTCACAATGCAAATCTTTAAACGCGTTTTTTTCGGTTTTACATTTTTTAAAATTGCCCGATTCATAACTCACAAAGTATTTGACCAATCGACTTGGACTCGCGTAAACAGGATACTAAATGTTTTATTTGTCGGTAAACCACTCCAAATTAAAAAAAAAAAACAATTCAACAATTTTTTTGCAAAGATGGCGATTTGTCGTACGAACCTATATATTCCTTGCTAGCTCAAATGGCAGAGTGCTTGTCCGGTAAACAAGAGTGTGTAGGTTCGAATCCTGCGTAAGAAAAAAAATTCTTAGGAAAAATTCCTCTTAATTACTACAGTTATCAGTAGAAATACATTAATTCTTTATTTTTTTTTTGTAACAAATTCAAGCAAATTTTTGGGTAAATTTAATTATCATAAGTATTTTCTTTCAAATGACCCCCATTTTGTGAAGTATTGATATTTGTCGATTTTTTTTGGTTCACATACTACGGATATAAACTTTGGTAAACTTTTGATTTTTTTTATTTCCGGCGCTTGTGTAAGGTGCTAGAAATTAGGCAAACTGACCTATCGAATTTGTCGGGACATCCGCCCTTATAATGGAATATTTTATTGATGTGGGTTTCATTTTATACTTTAAGAATACCTTAAGAAACTACAAAGTTTTAGAACGATTCGTTATCCTTTCATCCCAAAGTGACTTTCTTGTGAAGTCGTTCCTTTATTGGTGAATATATCAAAATGGCGAACATCGCTTTCTCCAGGGTTGCAGATTTACAAAATATGAATATGAATTGTGTAGGTACTTCTTTTCGTCAATTGGTTTGAAATGTGCGTTAAAAATAGATAATTGAAAATAGCAATAGTGCCACGGAAACCAGATGGAAACACTGTCGTTTGGTATCTTCCCTTCAATATGAAGAAACGAAGGAGAGACATATCAACCTGACAGCTAGCAAATTTTGTATGTGCGGACGCAATCACCATCTTTCCTGAGTTCTTTCTAGCCAATTGCAGTCAATAAGCGGATTCTAGGTCACGAGATTTTGCCCCACGAGATCAAAAATGCTGACGCTGTTTGCTGCCTCCATGTGAATACGTTCCTTAAGTATAAGCCAATGTAAACTTACGGCCTTCGGATATATTATCTCTGCCTCTAGTGCCAATTTTATCATGATTATTGGAAAGAATTTATTGATTCAAATGACTGCCAGAAAGTGTTTTAACAGGAACCTATTAACTAAAATTGTGGAACATTTCAACAAGAGCGAACAAGCAGCGTCGGCATCTTTAATCTCAGGAGGCAAAAATTGGGTAAAAAAGTCTTCGGTACGCTTATTGGCTACTATTCGTCTGCTATTGGCTAGAACGCACTCAAAAAAGATGGCGATTGCGCGCGCGCATTCAAAATTTGCTAACTGTCAGGTTCACTACAACGATTAGTTTGCTGGCTTTGACTTACTTAAATGTGTGTTTATAGGTTATAACAATCTTTTAAATTTATCAATTGACTATCAAGAGTGGGCAAGAGCTGCTTTGAAGAGACTCGAGCTTGATTTCCTATTGGCTGGAATGAACTCAGAAAAGATGGTGATTCCGCGCAACTTAAAATTTGCTAGCTGTAAAGCTTCTATAAAGGCCGCTTTACAGTTCGTAATTTTTGTATTGCGCGCAATACAAATAGCGCATGCGCATTCAATGAATTTCGATCAGCTGTGTGCAAATTTATTGGTATTGCACGGAATAGAACTTGTTCTAATATTCCATTGCGTGCAATTTTATTGCATGCAATACAAAAAATTGCGAACTGTAAAGCGGCCTTAATTGGTTTTTGTTCTGCATTAATTACTTTGAAACATATTTCACGTCAGTGGCGGTCGGTGACAATAGGCGTGTTCGTTTTACTCTCGGGTGCTGCATCGAGTAGCACCGAATGTAACCCAGCGCTCTGATAGTGTTCGTTTTAGCGAGAGCAACCTACCCGCGAACTACCCAGAAAGCTACGTCCCTCTCCCCCCAAAGCACCAAGAAATTATCGGTGCTATTTACCCTACGCCGAGTTATTAAGGTTATGTTTATGTTAGCTTGGTTAGTTTTAGCGGTTTTTGGATATATTTTCACACATATAGGATAAGAAAATCAGCATGGAAGAAATGATGAAATGGAAATTTTATTACATGATGCAGAGTCAGATGAAACGTATAAATTAGTATATCTCACTATCATCAATCATACTCATTAATATAGAATTGAACGCTTATATCAACGGTCGATTTATTAGTACTCCTCATATTTTTAAAAAAATTCTTAAAGAAATGCTTAATAATACTATTAACAATAAGAACGGTTCTTAACCTAACACCTTCATCTACGACAACCAGACACGTTCGATTTAATTACCAGCGGCGTTGTTCAGAGGTAGCTAAGTTCAGTTCAGTTCGGTGCTACCTACTCCGTTTTTATTTCTAAAACGAACACGCCTAATATTAAGCGGTGGAGTCAATCTCCAGCCAACTACCCCCCCCCTCTCCTCCCTCTTCCCTCGTTTTTTTTTTTGTATTAGTTTTACAAAGTTTTGAATCAGTTTAGTTCAGCTGGCAGTAATTTATTACCTCGTTTATTGCTAAACTAAAATAATACCGACAAAAAATTTAATGCAGATAAATTTAGAAGACATTTTAAAATGAAAAATACTTTAAAAGCGATTTTTGCGCACATACTCTAGCTAAAAATTATGTTGGATTATGTGTAAACCTAGCGTTTTCGCGAACGATGCTCGTGAGGGGAATACATATGACGTCATCTCTCAAGCATAATCCACCATAACCTGTCCTGAGGAGTGTATGTTGGTTCATTATGTCAAGAAGAAGAAGTGGTCATCTAGTTTTGAAGGTGGGGCTCATAATCTAACAATACATTTAGATTATGTCGCGGAAATTAGTTCTTATCGGGATACTTATCTCCTTAAATATATACTAACGTATCTCTTTCGAACTTGCATATATTTAGTTTTTAAATTGCGCGTACATACACTAGAGTCACTTGTTTACATCTCCACACCTAACTAACGCAAAATTATTCAGGTGTTTTTGTGATTTTATATCGAGACGAAAACAACACAACACAGAGCATACGAGTTATTTAAGCGAAGATCGTCGAGTAAAATATAATGGATATTTTATGCACAACCTCACGTATTTCTTACAAAGAAAGGGAAAACACAATTTATTTTCTTTGTCTGTTTACCTAAGCAAATAGCTTGTCTTTTTTTTTACTTAAAACACTATTATGATGCATTTTTCAGGAATAACTCCTTGTTACATTTATTATGTCATTTTCATAATTTTTACCGAAGGAAGATATGAATGGCAGTTCATTATAGTACACTTTATTACTATAATTAATAAAAAAAATAAATATTCTCGAACTCAATTTTTATTACGGGGGAGTGCTAAACCGAAATCCGTATGCGACGGTTCTCTACATATGTTTCTATTTTCAATAGTCGATCTTCGACGGCCGTCTGCGTCTGACTAACACGCTTGCCTACCGTGAAATCAGGGGCCAATCTAGGCGTGGCCCCAGTTCGCGGCTTGTCTGCATGAATAATTACAAAGCGCGTTTGGTCGCATCAAATCATGGGAATCGCAACGTTCGTTTTGTACTCAAATGTGTGTGTGTGTGTGCAATGCTTATTTATCGGTATTTTTACAGAAAATAAAAGCTCCTTAATGATTAATTTGTAATTGTGGAGCCATTCACGTGCATTTTAATGCATTACCAAGTTAATGTTAGTGTATGTTGGGTTGCATACACATAATAACATAAAGATTCCACGCCAGTTGGCTAGATTCAATTGAAAAAATGGATGTAAAAATTTATCAGGACAGCCTTTTTCGATCGCGCGGTATAAAAATAAACGTTTTATTACTTAAAGCAGCATATATTGTTGAAATATATAGGTAAAATACAATCTTTAGCATAAATATAATGTATTATTATAGTAACTAATAATAATAAAACTATATTAAAGACACACTGTCACCTTTTTTGCAAGCATAAAATGTGGCAAGCAAATTATTAATTCTCCTTAACTATTTTGAATATATATTAAATCGGTATTATAATAAAGCGGCAGTATAAAACAAAATCCTAGAAGTTAAGCGTTGGCTGTAGAAATGAAAATGCTACAAGGGCGATTGAATAAAAACAATTTTATAACATGTCTTTTAATGTATTAGGTCATTTGAATTCATTCTTTAGAGACGTTTTACAATTGAAGAGTAAATATTAATAGTATGAACGAGAAACATTGTTAAGGAGTAATCCCTTATTATTATTTTTTATATTTAAAACGATTTCCTACCAATTTATAGGGTATGATATAAATTGTAGCAATAAACATTTACATTTTAATAATCCTAAAATCTTTTTATATTTTACTTTCCTCTTATAACAATAATATTAATTTTGTGTAGTATTATTTTGAACAGCCAGAGCTAAAAGGATACAATAGATATTTCGACAAACAGATAAAATTCGATATTATAACTCTATCCTTACGGTTAATTTTGGAATAGGGTGCGTGTAAAGTCGATATAATCTAAAGCACCCTGTATTGGCCTTTCGGTTTTAGGTTCTATATAGGGTTTCATTCTGGCAACGCAATAATCGGCCATCTCTTTCGACAAGTTTTGCGTACAGCTCCTCTTTAGTTACATACAGGCGATCTCCAGCTGTAATAGCTCTGAAGGCCTTTCGATCTCTTCGAGCTTTGCACGTTTCAGTTTCTTTGCTGATCATGAATGCCATGTACTCTTGCAATGATACATATCCATCTCTATTTGGATCAACGACATCTGTAAACATCAAGTGAAACGTGTAATTTACCTAAAAATACCTAAATGATTATAAATTTATTCGTACCAAAATCGCATCGAATTCCGGATCTGGTTGTCCTTTTTCCACCATGGGTAAATCATAGCCGAGGCAAGCGCAAACAAGATTAACTCTTGATGGTTTCAGTTTGCCAGGACTTCTCCTTGTCGAAGTGCTTGAACATCATAGAGAATTCTTTTCAACGCGTCTTCACTCACACCTAAAAGAATTCAAAAGTAATCACGTGTAAAATAGCACTATTTACTCAAATTACGTACCGGATTGATTGCGCGCTTGTATCTGCTGTTCCAATTGGTGTTGCATGCGCATTTCCCAATTGATCGAGTTGATCCCATTGCTGGGGCGAGACCGACAGTTAGAATGTTCGTATAACGATTATCCAAGATTAAATGTTCTTCAAGTATAGCCCCTAAATTCTTCGATCTTCTTTAATCCATGCGTCGCGCCTTACTTCAGCTGCCTTGCGTTTAGTAGCTTCCAATTGCTGCTCTAATGATCCGGAACCTTCCATCATTGATGTGCTGCAAGTAATTATTTAATGTTAAAATCGATGTTGTCGCGTACTTAATTTTAATTGTTAGGGGCTTCGGAAAATATAAAAAGCAAAAATTAATGATTAACAACACACTGAAAAACAGATCAAATACTCCAGTATTTGTGATTTTAGTATTTGCTCAATTAAAATAAATAAATAGGGTGATAGAAATGAACCGTTTATTTCTGAAAGAGCATACGTCAGAGAATTAAAGAAATCAATATGTATCATTATGATATATAATATGTATTCATTTTTGCAGTAGCCTCAGTATGGATTCTTCTTCTATAATGAAATCTATAAAAAAAATTACTGAAGAAAGTTTAAACAGTGATCAGATACGACAAAAGCGTCACTTGCTGTACGCAACTTTGATGTTTCTGGTGTACGTCATGCATGTCTCAACTATTTTCTTTCATTTCTAACAATCATAAAGAATATCGACTCAAAATGGCCGCTGTTTGAATTTGCTGCGTAAAAAATGTAATTAGTAGAAGTGCAGAATTTAATTAGCAATGAAAACATTATTGCTGTTGCTAAACATTAAAACGCGCTAGAATTATTCCAAGGAAAATGTTTTAATTATTTTCGTTTACCTTTAACGCCAGAATAATGACTGCAGTGGCGCCCTCTTTGTAAATTGACAGTGCTGTAACGCCATTGTCGTGCACGCAAACTTGTAAAAATGACAAATCACGCTTCTCGCTGGATGAAATTATTTATTTCATAATCGATCTTTATCAGGGCATTTATTTGAATTAGGCTGGAGGTTAACTAGGATTTTAAAGAGCAATAGAACTGATTGTAAATAAAACTACATAGAAATCCTAATATAAACTGAATAAGGAATATATATCAAGATACAAACATTTTCTTTGAAAGTCAAAAAAGTGTGGACGAGAATAATAAGAACCCTACTGCGGCTGAATAGGCGTAAAGTCTTTTTGAGATTATATCTAATCGTACACCTTTTCAGAAATCAATGATTCAATTGTAATTTAAGCTGAATCATCATGAAACTGGATAATTGCAGATGACACATTATTATTGATTAACTGGAAGAAAAGATGCTTATTAACATTAGTTAGTAATTTTTTGTACACACAACTAATGATTATTTACCCATCCAGCCAAGGAGACGATAACTGCAAAAAATATATAATTAGAAAATGTAATACAGGTACTCCCTCACTTAACGACCATTCGGATTTACGACCAAGTTTTTAAAGTTGTGTATAATAGATGGCGTTGTAAATTTTACAGCAACAAAAATGAAAGAATCTCAGTCGTTAGGCAAGAAACCTGTACCCACCATTGAACAAAAATGTCTAATATGTTCTTATTTAGTATTAATAAAATTAAATTTCCTCGTTTCTGGCAAATTTGAATTAAGTTTAAATAAAATGTTCGAGTGTACGCCTTTAAATTTAATGAGCTTTGATCGTTTGATGAATTTTACAATTTTAAGTTTTCGGTTGTTTAAAAAATAAAAAAAATTGTATAAGTTTTTGATTGTATGTATCGAAGAAATTAAAACACGGTTATTCAGTTTTAATATGTTTAGTGAATGGCTCACATTTTATTCGACGTTACAATTTAAATCGTAAAATTAACTGAAAATAAAACAAAAAATATGAAAGAAACCGATCGGCTTGGCTTAGTTATTATTACTAATTAAAAATACTTTTATATTAGGTAAATTTAGATTACATATCGCAATAGTCTGTAATACTATAGAATGTGTTGAATTCATCCAAACATCAAATTGAAACTTATCAAACAATGTTATTAAGGCTTAAAATTCTAATTAAGGAAATGATAACTGAATTTAAATAAATATCTGGGGCTTTTTGTTCGCGAGAAATGACCTTTTGTGCTTTTAATCTTTTATCGGCATTGATTCCATTTAAGGATATTGTTGCAACTGTTTTTTTAAGTATGTAGTTATTAAGAACTTAAAAGTCAAATTCAAAAGACAAAAAAATCATTTTTTTTTGAGTTACGGCATTTTAAATTTATAGATAATCTCAAAAGTTTGAATTCTGCTTATGTTTTGGTAAAAAACAATACATTCATTTAGCTTACCGCGTTTCTGTCAGCCATGGTGGAAGTATTTGCAGTTTTTGCAAATTCCTTGCGTAATTTGTCGTTTTTCTTCTTGACGTTGACTTTCCTTACTCAGTTCAATGCCCTCTCAGCTATGATCTTCTGCAAATTGCGCCAGGTCTCTTCTAGCGGCCCATGTTGAACCAAGTGTATGGATTCGGGGCCGACGTAAAGCCTTTTATATCTGTTGATCCAAGGCGGCCAAAGCTTCGAAATCAGCTTGCGCGCTCTTCAAAGAGGCCTAAGAGAATAAATTATCGTTTTAATGTACGCTATCAAATGGAAAATATAATTTCTACTGGAATTGCTCGTGCGCTCTCTCAAAGCTCTAATTTCCTCATACGAATTGCAACGAACAGGTCCTAAGATCCTCTTCGGCATTTTCGAAACAGGAATTGAAAGCTGAAGCTCGCTTGGCGAATGTAAGGAAAAGCTCTTCGATTTGCTTGAATTGTTCCTGCATCTTCAGTAATCGCTGCTTACCTGCGTCAGAATCCGCGAGTAGTTTCTGCCATCTGTAAGTTTATCATCGTACTTCCCGTTTTAATAAAGTAGCAAACAAGACCATACCTTCCAATAACATCGGCATGCCTCTGTAAAATAGCGGGACTCTGATCGTGATTCGCGTTTATCAATGATCTTTCAAAGCGGTGATGTTCTGAATGCCTTCGTGTCAAATGCCGTCAAACTAGAAATCAAATCGCCTTTATTCATTAAAAAAAGTAAAGGCTAAATTATTCCGTTACGAACCGGCATCGGAACGTCTCTTGTTTCGTTAAAGTGTCTGCACAGAAGAAAAATCCGACCAAAATCTCATTTCTTCACGTGACTTTCCTTATCGGCTAATCCAACTTTCAACTACGTCTGCTTTCCACATAAACTGAAGGTATGCAGAGTTGTCAATCAATTTAGCTCTGCGCCTGCAGCTAAGCGGCAAATGATCCAGTTCGTTTGCAATTGTTGACAACGTTGATTAATGCTGTCCGCGTGATGATTTCCTTCTGCGACTAAACTTCTTGCCTGCTTCGCCGATGTCTTTGCAACGCTCGCGATGAGCGTGGAAGTCATTTCAAAGGCATCATGTTTCTTTAGCAAGCCCTACAAAAAGAATAATATAAGTGGTCTATGTTAATTTCGACGGCCGAGTGGAAATTGGCTAGCGTGCGTCGATGCGTGGCGGTATTTACACCGTCTTATGTAACAATGGTGTGCAGCAGAGATATCTGAATTTTCCTGGAACGGCGGTGTAAATGCGCTAGTGCGCCCGCTTGAAGTTAAATTACGAATTGATGAATAAATTCATACCTTGAACAGCAGCCATTGTGTCGCCGTAATCTTCGACGCCCAATAATTGTTGTTTTTCGCTAATCCAAGCTTCTTCCTCTTCAACTTTTGCAAGGAATTGTTGATATGTCAGGGATTCGTCGAGTTTCTGGCCTCTCGTTGTGGCTAACTGTTTCAATTCGGCCCACGCTGCATTCAGTGCTTTTAGCCTGCTGTCGATCTCGGGAACACCAAGTTGGAGACATCCATCAACTTTTCTCCTGCTTCTGGACAGCTTGGAATTGGCGGGCTCGTGCGAACCAGCTCGGCTTCGAGACGTTTGTGTTTCTTCTTCAAGTTGTTGACACCCGTTAAATCGCGTCCATAATCATCCGAACCGACCAGAAGTTTCTTTTCTCTATTAAAGATATATAATAACAATAATAGATATACGGAGTGATCAAAGACAAGTGTATGAGGTTACCAAAAGAAAATTTACGTTGGTATCACCATGTAGTCCGAGTTTCTTGTTTTGTTAGTTTAATGTTTATATGTGGATCACACAGCACGACATGAATGACAAACGGTACGAAGACAGACGGTAAACAAAGGTGTAGCCAATCCAGGAAAGTAAATATGACCTACTTTGAGATCGATCAAAGGACCTTTTTGATACAACTTCAGACACTTTGAAATGATCATGCAGTATTTAATATATAGCCAGAGGGAGAGAGCAATAAATATAGACAATAGTGTTAACCGTAAGCTAGCTCATTGGAGCTTCGTCATATTTCGCATACGTCATCGAGGCTTCATTGAGATTTCGCTGACGAATATTAGCCCCAATTTCCCGAGATTTGTATTGAGCCTCGTCTACCGCCCTGGGCACAACTATTAACCATATTTTCTAATAATGATGCTAGCACGCAATACGCGGTTGTTATCTTAAGCTCGACCCGGTAGAACGGTAACGCTAAAGTCTTAGTATGGCATATATATATTATCTCGGGAATCCCGAGCTAGCTCGTCCAATACATTAGCTTATGGTGTATGGGAATATTTCCGACGCCTCTGTCTAATAATACCCTAACAAGAAAACTCTAATAGACAATAAATATAAAAGAAGCTAGTACATCGAACAAGTATCATTTTGGTCAAAACTCGACGAATATTTAGCATTCCATATTTATTAACTGTTTAATCAATTTCTTAAACGTTACTGCAGATTTACTCTGCAATTGTGGTGATATATTGTAAAACTTTCTTTTTGTTTTGGATTTTTGTGTACTAGCCAATTTGTGATATAGAATTTATAAATCGTTTCTAGCCCATGTAGTCATGTAGCCACGGCATTTTATTGAAACTGGTTTGTTTTTTGTGAACATACACGCTGGCAACGAGATAAGAACTTATATAAAATACAACCAAGTATAATCTCAGATAAAAAAACGATAGGCGTGTCTATAAGTTTCCACTCCCACTATAGTTCTAACTCACTGCTTTAGAAGAGGTGGGGAGTACATGTAAATATTAAACACCTATCGTTCAGTCACTTGAAGTTATACCTGTATATTAAGGTTAATATGCACTGTTGTCTGAACCTAGCCCTATATGACTCATGCTTTAGATTACTGAACCACCTAACGCCTCTCTACTGCATTATAAATACCCCCACTTTAACCTGTGTTTAGCAACTCTGAAAAGTTAAAACACGTGAAAGTTTGCAAAATTCGCCATCTTCGTTGTTTGATAGGTTACAACTTCTTTTAGTTTTCTAATTATGACAATTGAAGGAGCCATTTTTCGACTGTAAGTCAAATCAAGGTTGCTTGATTTCGTTTCAGTGTATCTAACTTGTAAATATAATTTCCTGTGTCTTATCAACGTTGATATTCATTCCATTTCTACCTAAACTTTGTTTTATTGACGATTTCCTTGGAATTTCTTTTTGTCATCCATATTCGATCGACTGAGATAGGTATCATCGGTATTTAATAGTTATTTACGTTAGAGTGTTAGAGCGAGAATTCAGTTTGATCCAGCTGATGAGTTCGAGCGCTGCTGATCTAACGCACGACATGTGTATTATATTTTTTGTCTGAGAAAAATATAGAAAATTTTAATTAATACGCGAATGTAACAGCCGTAGATTGGTACCACTGCGTTTTGACAACTCAATTCAGTCTTAAGTCTATGCCATAGTGAATATTATGATTTTTAATTTTAATAACTAAATTAACAGATTTTATGCACATTTTACATTAGAAGTAACTGTGGGCCGAGAAAAAAGCCCGCACGCTTTACCGCACTATGGCAATACAACGAATCAACTGTTGTGTTTACAGTTGACCAGGCCAAAAACAAATGTCTGCTCGATGGAAAATCATATGTAAAAATTACGTACAGTAACGGACCCAGAATAGAACCTTGTAGGACTCCACACCTGATTTTTTTTTTTCCAGAAAGTCAATTCACTAAATGTTTTCATTCAGTAATATATTGTGTTTTACTGAATCAAATGGTTTTCACTTTATATACCCATGTTGCTAGTGAAAACGATCTACTTTCTAAGTAATAAGCAATTCTTAGCAGTCCAAAAAAAGAAATTGCGAACGTTTTTCTAGTTAGTTGAAGATTTACTTTTATTCACACCTATATTAAAATGCGTAGATTAAATGAGTACATCGACCTACTAAAATATTTTTATTGTTGAATACTATCTGTTACTTTGTGATTGATGCTTGAATAGCCACCTCATAGACACTCTTAAAAGTTATGTACTTATACTTACTTTATCCACGATTCTTCATCAGCAATGTCCCTAAAGAATTGGTGAAGTGTGTTCGCCTCATTTAATCTTGCCTGTCTATGGGCAGCCAAATTTTTAATTCTTTCGTATCTCTGATTGATCGATTGTCGTTTTTCTTGAATGCTGGCGGTATCGAATTGTCCACTTTCGATAAGCGAATCAGCTTGATCGTTCATATCTAAAAACAAAAAAAAGAACAATGTCAAATTAAGCATGTAATAAAATAATCTTGTGCCAATAACCTTTAATCCTATCTTCATGAGCCTGAATATCAGCTTCAACCAGTTGATGTTTCTTCATCAGGTTCTGCACGGAAGCAAGGTCCTTGCCAGCATCTTCACTTGTTAATAAGCTTTCCACTTCACCAAGCCAGAAGTCTAAGTCCTTAACTGCGGCGATGTAGGTACGTTGTTTGTTAGCTTCCTTTAATTTCAACGATTTTTCACTGGTCTTCTGAGTTAGATATTCCCATTGTTCGGCAATAGACTCTAGACGTTTCTGTACAGCATCTTCGGAACCGGCGCACTGCCTCTTATCGATCAGCGTTCCACCATTCGCCAAAACAGATTGAATTCGATCGGCATTGCAGCCAATTCAGCTTCGAATGCTTGATGCTTCTGATGTTTAGATGGATATTAGCAGGATCCTAAAGAGAAAACAGTAAAACATTTTTTTTCTATCACATTTTTTATTTTAAATTTGAGTGTTGCAAACCTTATAACTCTCCTCAGTAGCCAACTGAAGTTTCTCGGCGATCCAATTTTCGATTTCATCTGCGTCTCTGGAAAATTGCTGTAGAGTTTGGCTTTCGCCCAATTTTGACCTTTTCTCAATGAGGGCTTCCTTCAAGTGATGCCATCTATCTAGAACTTGGTTGCGTTTATCGTCAATTTGAGCCGACGCGTAGTGTTCGTTGTTTATTAATTGGTCAGCTAAACTTTGAAGAGCGGCGATTTTTTCTTCCTGTATTAATTATAAAAAATATTAATCAAATAATATGAAACGGTTAAATGATATTTAAAGTTACATGGGCGTTAATGGCTTTATCGAAATCTTCGTGTTTCTTTATCAAGGCTTCGACATTGTCGCCCTTAGAATCAACTTCTTCAGCGGCCAGAAAAGCTTCGCGATCGGACATCCAGTTTTCAGCTTGTTCGCAGTCACGATAATAGAGGTTAAGGTCTAAGTTTTGATCGAGCTGAACGCGTCGTTCAATCCAAGCTCTAAAATCAAAAACAAACACAATTTATCAGAAAATAATCGGTATATTGCACTTTACCTTTCTAGTTCCTCTCTAGCTGCGTTTAGTTGTTCTAACTTTTCTTGTATTTCCGGACTTGCGTAATGATTGGAGTTCAGTAATTGCTGTCCAAACTGTTCTAAGGCGTTGAAGGTACCAGCTCTCGCATCAATTTCAGTACGATGTTCCTATAAAGGATTTAAGCTTAGAATTTTGAATGTGTCTTTTTTGTTGTTGCAGAAGTGACAGAGTAAACACATGTGCAAATAAAAAAAAAATGTGCGGCAAAGATTAAAAAAGGAAGTAAACGTAAATTAAACTTAAATAAATATAAAACACTTATAGATAGGTTTTGTATAGGTACCATAAAACCATTTTATGACATTGTACACACCAAAGTAAATTCGAGGGATTAATCAATCAGTTTTAGTAAAATGTAGAAGAAATAAAATAAATGTAGGCATATTTTAAGAGGTTACATTTGTAGTTAAAAAGTACAGAAGCACTGCGATGAAGCAGTACCTGCGGTGTCATTCCGTAACGTGCATCTATTTCACCCCTGTAGTTCTAGAACGACACAAATACAAAGAACAATCATTTTAATCTACTAACTTACATATTACAAGATAATTTAATATAAAAATTAAGCAAATTACAAGAGATTCTATACTGACAATTTTCTGACGGCATAAAAAAGTGCGTAAATATAATAAATTGATTTTAAACTTACTTGATGTCTCTCAATCAGCGCTTCTGCTCCTGTTACATCATTGGCTAACTCTTCCGAGCTGACCAATCCCAACATCGAGTTAATCCAAGCCAATAAATCGCGATGGTCGTTCAGGAATCTCTGCAGATCATACGAATCCAAAAGCTTCTCTTTACGGCTGTTGGCTTTTGCAGTTAACTGTGTCACAATTCGTTGATCTCTTTTTGTTTGACGTAAGTTTGATCCACAGATTCAGGTGGGTCTGCATAAGACGATTGGCGGTTTCATCCAATTGTTTGATCTTATCGCCCAAGGCAGCCAAATCACGTTCAATTCCTTCGTGTTTTCTCTGCAGCGTCTGTACGCTCCTTAGATTTTTCCGAGATCATCGTTGTTAAGAGCCTCATCCTTTTCCTGTATCCAATCTTTGGTTTCGTCTACATCCCTGTGGAAGCGCTGTACCTCATGAGCTGAACCTAACTGCGTCGCTCTTTCGCTGTTAATTGTTGTAGCGAAGTCCATTTGGTGTTTCAAATCCTGTAAAACAATAATAATTATTAATAAAGCGTGATAATTTTGGTATTATAAAAAAAATACCTCCATTTGCGTTTGGATCTTCAATTGCAGCTTCTGTTTGACCTAACGACACTAATTGCAATGGCGATCTCATTCAATTTCAGCTAGACGCACTTCGTTTGCTTTCAAATCAGTTTGGAAGTCATCGAATTTCTTTTGCAGAACTTCAACTTGCTCTAAATCTTCACCAACATCTTCTACGTGAGCGTGCATTTCCTATATTTTAAACGTTAAAATATATTACTGTCGAAAAATAATACGAATTACTTATCCTTAATCCACGTCGTTAATTCTGAAGCTTCTCGTACCAACACGTAAGCCTTAACAGTTTCGTAAGTTTATTTTTGCCTTTCCTTCGCCGATTGAAGCACCTGTCGTATTGGCCCGTTTATTTGCGCTTGTCTCGCAGAGATGGAATTGTTGTCGACAAGATTTTGTTGGGAAGCGGTGGCCCAGCCTCTACTTTCTTCACGTAAGCAGCAGGAACGAAACCTTGACGATCATTGACTTCTACCTTCCACCAGTCCTATTGAATCATTTTTTAATATAATCAAAGAAGGAAATTTGAAATCACTATAATACTTATTGTTTGAATTCAGCAGAGTTAAAATATCGCCTTTCTTCATTGAAACTTCGCGTGGTGATTTCTCAGTATAATCATACAACGCAACGACAGCTTCTTTGCCAGTCACATCAACAACTGGTGGTTCCTGTTGCTAAAAACAACAAATGTAACAAAAAAATTGTCTGAAAAATAAAAAAAAACAATACTAACACGACAAGCAGCAGCTTGTTCCTTCAAGCCATCAATTCGTATTTCCAAACGCAGTTAAATCACTCATTAATGCTTCGTGTTTCTTCAATAATGCCTCAGAGGAGTCTTCATCTTTCCCGTAATCAGTGCTACTAACAATTGGTTCCTTTTCCTTCATCCAAGACTCTGCTTCGTTCGCATCTGCGTAGTATTGGTGAGCTTGTAATGAGTCTTCCAAATCTTGTTTCCTCTGCAAAAGCGTTTTTGAATACCTATACTTTTTAAAATTACATCGCTATATACCTGATTGGCCTTTTCCTTCAGTTGTGTCCAGTGATTGTAGAGGGCATCAACGCGATTTCTGATATCATCGCTAGCGAAGTGCTCATCTTCCATCATTTGTTTTCCCGCATCGATAACTGCAGTTATTCTGCCGTCGTGGTTATTAATTTCGGTGAGTACAGCGTGGTGTTTCTTAATCAAATTCTGGACTCCGATAAGATCGCGTCCTATAACACAAAATAAAATCATGTATGCATGAAAACGCTGGACAGACATTAAAAAATACCTCTGTTTGTGCTGGCAGCGATTGGTTCTTTCTCCCGAATCCACGCTTCCTCATCCTCAATATCTCGATACAGCTGCTGCACTTGTAGAGAGTCCAATAATCTTTGTTTCCTAACGGCCATGGGATTTTGCAAAGCCGCGTATCTATCTGTCAGAATTTTTTGCTTATGTCCAATATTATCCGCATCGAAATGTCCGCGTTCGATGAATTGGTTCGCTGCTGCCTTGATGCCTTCAATCCTATCTTGATGAGCACCAACATCTGCTTCGAGTAGAGCATGCTTCTTTTGCAAGTTCTGGACTGACGTTAGATCCTGTGGAAAATCAAGCAAATTTAAATATACTTTGTAATAACTGATTTGAACAGAATTTACCTTTCCGTAATCTTCGGACATCAACTGACCTTCAATTTCTGATAACCACAGTTCTATATCCTCAATTGTTCTATTATACTGTTGCTGTTGGCTAGCTTCTTGTAATTTTGACCCCTTTTTATCGGTAGCTTGTAACCAGTGTTTTCCCATATTAACTACTCTCCTCCAATTCCTGATTGTATTTGAGCTAAATTGAAAAATATTAATAACGGTATTAGTAAAAAGAATTATTTTCAACGTTTCTTACGAGCTGCATAGTGATTAGCTTCGATGAGTTGCTGTCCTGTGGAGGTGATCTCCTCCATCCTGGTCTTATTGGCGTTCAATTCTTGTTCGAAGTTTTGATGTTTTTGCACCTTCCCTCCCAAATTAGTTGGATCCAAATAGCTTTCGTCGGTGGCAAACTTCAATTTTTCATTGATCCATCCTTTCGTCTCATCGCAGTCCCTTTCAAATTGTTGTAGCTTGTAGGCGTCTCCAATAAGGATTTACGGAGAGCGGACTTTTTCTTTAAGGCTGAACGGCGTTCTAATAACTGAAAGTTTAACAATATTATCAAAGCGATAAATTTGTATGAAACATTGTTATACCATAGCTCTTCTTTGAGCAACATCGTCAGCGGCGTAATGTTCTCCATCTATCAATTTTGTTGCAAATTCATCGAGAGCTTTGATCTTCTCCTCTTGTGCAGCTAAGGATTTTTCGAAATCTTCATGTTTCTTGATCAAAGCCTCCACTGAATCTAAGGAATCGCCCAGATCTTCATTGGCTAAGAAAGCTTCTTGTTTAGCCATCCAAGTATCGGCTAATTCGGTGTCGCGATAGAAAAGTTGCAAGTCCATGCACTGTTCATATAAAATACGTCGTTCTTCCCATAAAGCCATTAAAGAATGCTTATCTGATTGGAGTGTCGAAAGTTTCTCCTTAACTTCGTCAGTTGCATAGTGCCCTCTCTCTAATAACTGCTGACCAGCCGCAATGGTAGCGGCAAAACTGTCTTCTCGTGCGTCGATTTCGCCTTTGTGCTCTTGATGGCGTTCTAGTAGCGCTTCAGCACCTGTGACATCTTTAGCAAGTTCATCTGCTGATATGATGGCTTTCATGTCATTAATCCAAGAGACGAGGTCTCTAAAATCGGCTAAGAATCGATGCAAAAAGTATGATTCGTCAAGTTTCTCACGTCGTTCCTGTTAACACAAGAAAAATTAAAACTCAACCAATCGATCCGATTGAATTTTATACCTTAGCTTTTGCAGTTAAACGCTCCCAAAACGCCTCAATTTCCGCACGTTTAGCTTGGATTTGATCAGCATGATCACCATGAATGGCACAGAGCCTATCGGCTTCCTTTCCTAGAGTCAAAACTTTATCCTCCAAAGCCGCCAAGTCCCTTTCCACACCTAAAATATAAATTTTGGAATATAGGTGATAAAATACAAAAAATCTGATTGAAGAAGATTACCTTCATGTTTTCTTTGTAGCGTTTGAACACTCGCTAGATCGCGTCCATAGTCGTCAGATGATAGCACAACGTCTTTCTCGGCAATCCAAGCCACTGTTTCATCGCATCCCTGTTAAACCTTTGTATCTCATGAGCTCCAAACAACTTCTTTGTCGCATTAACGATTAATTGCTTAAGACGCGCCCAAAGCATTATTTAATTCCTGAAGAAAAAAGCATATTCCACAGATAATCAAAATTGCACGATTATTGGTTTTTGTACCTCCTTGCGCGTCAATATAGTATCACGATCCGGATGTCCTTCCATCACCAGTTTTTCTGCTTGTTCATTCACTTCATTAACCCTGTATTCCTGCGATGCCATGTCTTTCTGAAATTCGTCGAATTTTCGTTGTAAAACTTCAACGTGTTCTAAATCATGTCCAAATTCTTCAGTTTGTAAAAATGTTCCTTTATCGGTGATCCAGAACATAACTTCGTCGCACTGTCTTAAAAACTGAACCAAAACGAGAGCTTGCTGGAGTTTCATGCCTTTTTCGGCCAGTTTTGACAAAAGTTGCTCCCATAGTCTATGTAACTCCTCTGCAGTTATAAATTTAAATTAAGAATTATTTAACGGTAATTGTTTTTACAAACAGTACCTAATCGTTTTCTGATGGTTTCAGATTCGTAATGATTCTGATTTATCATTTCCCTGCCTGTATTATCCAATACAACTATAGCATTGCTATGAGCAGATACTTCTGCCTCAAAAGCTTGATGTTTCTGAATTTTGGCCTGTAAATTGAAAAGTGGCTTAAAAACGCGCCGCAATTATTAAACTGTTTGGTAACTAACTTGTAAATTTGTAGGATCTTTATAGCTTTCATCAGAAGCTGCTTGTAGTTTTTCTAAAATCCATGATTCTAATTCGTCTGCGTCTCTTTTAAAATATTGGAAACGTCTGGAATCCTCCAGCTTTTCACGTTTAGCTCTGGCATCTGCTTTGAAGTTGTCATATCTATTTAAAACCTGTTGTCGCCTCTCCTGAATGTCTTCCGCCGTCTCCAAGATCTTTATCTCTTTCGGAGGTGGTATTTGATCCATTTTGAATCACTTTTTTTTAGCTTCGATAAAAAAAAATAGCTTTAGCATGTTAGAATGTACGGTACGAACAAGAAATATTTTTAGGATCAGATTTTGAAGTGGATTACGAAACAAGTACATATTTAAAATAAACAACTCCTTGTTGGATTTCGACTGTAGAGAAGGGTAAGGAATTCCATAATAAAACCATAATAAAATGTGTAATTTTTCATTTGTAATCTATGTAACAGAAATTCTAATTTTCTGATTAAAGCAACAAAATTGCGGTTTTTCTTTAATGCAATATCCCGAGTTTCAAACGAGAAATATTCATGCAATGGCAAAACTTGCATAATCCCGTGTATATAAAATTTAATCGGAATAGACGTTTAAAAAAATGTGGTATTTAAATACAGTGCAATTATGGTACTGCAATATTTATTAGGTATTGAGATATCTAAATATTTCAATATTTGGCAAAGAAATTTGCGCATATCAATTTTGAAAAATATATGAATAGTATTCGCTCCATACATTATTTGTTATTTTATGCAATTTAAGTAAAAGTTTGTTTAAGACTTTTGGTATGCTAAATTACAATCCCAGGGTGAGAGTAAAATTACAGAAATTCTTACCAACACGAGAAAGACTTGCCCTTATCTATTCAAATCACGAATTGATTTCACATTTTCTAATTTTCTTAACATAAATTCTGTTCACTGATCTAATTTCAAAGAAAAGGTAATATTTATGTAATCAACAATTCCTATAATAGTGTCAGTTATCTCCAATATTGTAACATTTTATGATAATATAAAAATTATATTATCGGATTCTTAATCTTAATGCCTTATTTATTTAAGATTAGATAAGCATTATAAATGTTTATTAGCTTAATCAATATTCGATTGGGATTTCTGAACTTATAACTGTAAAAATTTATGCATCAAAGCACAGCTAATATATTTGCTGTACTATACTGTAACATGACTATTTTACATGATTAAAATATTTTCGCAGTCAGAACTGTGCAACCAATCGACCCAGAATAGAAAGTACAATACATTGAACAATTTCTTTTGACGACGGACTAATTACGGAATAAAAACTGCATAAAAATCGAAGTCTATTGACCCCGCAATCCCAATAATCTCGTACTAAAGTTTCCCGTTATATCTTTAAAAAAAAATAAAATATTACAAAAAATAACACGGTTTGTGCAAGTTTCATACAGCCACCCAAAATTCCTCATTACAAAATGGTTTATTTTTGCCTAATTACGGCGATTACCCATCAGAATGTAACGACCGAACGAGGTTAATAAAACTATGACATAATCTGGTTAAAAATAGACTTGCAGTATGTATATACAAGTCAAATATTTGACAATCTCTTGCTATTGATTAGTTCCTGCGGTGTAATCGCGGAATATACTTTATGTTTTACTGCATTGCTACAATATTTCGCATGGTTGTAAACAATTCCGTGTAAACTATAAAGGAATTGAAAATTTGACACATTAATAAATCGATTTTGGCGACTTGTTCTTTTTAAGTTAAAATGCAAGTAGAAAATTTAAATATCCGAAACTAGTGGTATTTCCTTATTAGCTCTCAAACAAAGAATTCCAATAGATTTGTAGCTGGGAAATAAAACATTAAAACATTGTCGATATTTATAAAGTTCAGGGTGTGGTTATTGCATTTAATTGACCTGATCTCCTGTTGAAACTACTGCAGATAAACAAGTTTTAAAACCCTTTTATAACTTACCTGGCTTTCACAAAACTATCATTAGTTTTTAAAATGTTTTATTAAATATAAATAACGAATGATTATAATGGCTTCGATTCTATTAAGGTTCACTGTCACTGCCGCTTGCTCGCTCGTTCACAACTGACATGAATGCTGCAAGGAGAATACCGTATGACGTAAAATTAGCCGCATTCCGCAACGTTTACAGCAATGTGTGACCAACATTCACTTGTACAAACTGCATTTTCTTGTTTATGTTTATGTTGTAAAAATCATGTTCTGTATTAAAAGTTTATAATGTACATTTAATAGTGTCTATGGTAATATTTAGCTATTAGTCGAGCAAAATGTAAAGCTGTGTGGGGATGGAAACTCTTATTTTATTTTGTTAACAAGGTCGTGCGCCCTCTCTCGGCACAACGGACTACAGCTAATTTAGCGCAACATCCAAATAATGTAACATCATTGTATGAAATATTTGGTATAAAATCATCATAACTTCAACAAATATATAAAAATAATTTATTTATAAAAAAAGTAAATTACATGCGTGTATATCAAATGATTGTAACGACGATGCACTTTTACTTTAGGCATGTAGGCGATTTTAATATAAATACTCAATACTTACATGTTAATTTATCCGATTATGTTTTTGATGTAGCTTTTTTATTCTTTTCGTTCTTTTGCTTTAAGACCCAAAACGCGCAGATATGCGCCAAAAAGATTTTGTGTTCTATCTGTGTCGCCGTAGAAAGCTATATTTTTTTTTATATACACCTTTCTACTCTATTTGATTCGCGCAATGTTTAAACTGTCGTCATGAGGTACGTTATTTAAATGTTTTCTAACCTCATTTTTTTTGTGTCACAACGTAAACTTTATTTAGTTTTTGCGGGCAGGGGAACAAGAAGAACAAAGCTCATCTTGATTTTCCTGACATTGCACTGTGATTTCACAATTATTGTCAGCTTCATGAATCATTTTATAAAACGCAATTATTTTTGGATGGTCAGTCATTCAAAGAGCGCTTTTAAGCAGACAAGAGCAATTTAAGTTATTGTCTTATTTATCTATGGATATTGCCTTTGTCTGTGAAGAAGCTTACAGAATGGTGTAAGTTACACATAAAGTTTTTATTTACCAAAATAAAATTTGAAAATCGATGCAAACGTGTGGCTCTCCTCTTGATAAAACAAACCGTCATCGCAAAAAAAAAAAAATAATAATAATAAAAGCTGCTTTGCAGTTCGCAATTTTTGGTATTGCATGCAATACAAATAGCGTATGCGCATTCAATGGATTTCGATCAGCTGTGTGCAGGTGTGGCACGGAATAAAACGTGTTCTAATATTTCATTTCGCGCAATTCTATTGCACGCAATACGAAAAATTGCTGTAAACTGTAAAGCGGCCTTAAAGCGGCCTTAATATTTTATCGCAATTTTATTGCGCGCAATACCAAAAATTTCGAACTGTAAAGCGGCCTTAAAATAATAATCTAAATACCTGCATGAAAAACGTACAGGTTATGTTCGAAGCAAAAAGAAGACAGCGGCAAGTTACAACAAATTATTTCGTTCTTATTGTTCTTAACATGTCCTCACATAAAAACAACTATATATATGGCCACCAGTAAAAACCAGTTCAGGGGTACCAGACGATTACGGCGCTTAGCTGTTAGGGGCGCCCTACGGCGTCAAGTATTAATCAAGGGCGCTAGATAGTGTTAAGTTTTTAGAGCTTGTTGTATAAATGTCTCTGGCGCTGAAGCCTTTGCTTTTTTTATTTGTTTTCAAAACTTTTAAAACAGAAAAAATATTTAGTATCTATTTCAAAAATGTTTTTTGGAAAAGAAAACGGCTAAATTACTTAGCGGGTTCGACTTCTGGAATAAGTTCCTGTTTATGTAGTTTTTCTTCAGAAACCATCGGAGAATAGTTCTTGTTGTTTTTGCTTTAAAGAGTTAAATCTAGATTTACTAGTGAAGTTTAAGAAACATAAGCGTGATTGCTTTTATAACAAATCAAAAATTGTCCGAAATAGTTTTGCAGAATGGGATTTTTGTTATACACGCGTTTCTCATTTTCGGGTGTTATTTTTTCAAACTGTCTCTTTCTTATCGCTTGTAGAAGAGAAATCAGCTCTATTTATTCCTCACAAAAGAAGAATGAATACGGCTGGTGGTGTGGCAACATTTGAAATATTGACAACATTTAAGATAATGTTATCTTTCTATTCTTTTCTTTAGACCAGTCACTCTGAGTACGAATCATATCTTCTTATTGTATGCTTATCATAGCAATCTAGCCTAGTGCATTATTCCATACCTTTCTTTTGGTGTGGGAACCTCCAGAAATACTGCAGCTCTCGGCTTTTTTTTAAATTTCGTATTTCTGTTATTCATTAAATTATACCTGCCATTCCAGTATCTTGTGTATCCCGTACTGATATATACATGTCTTTGCTTGCTGGATCGAATATGGATTCATTGACTTGCCAAAAATTGCCTGTCTTTTTGCATCTAGAGTCCCGGATTCGCCGAGAATATAGTAAGCGGTCCTTGTCATTCCATTAGTCCACAGTCTACAGTTGGGAAACCTATTGCGGTGCGAAGAGGTAGTGGAAACTTTAAGTCTTTCCATGAATTTGCCTTGTTGCATTATGCTAACGCTAATTGTGTTTCTTCGATCTAATTCCTTACCTGTTTCCGAGCAGTGTTTTTAGACACTTCTAGAATAGGTTCTGGGTCTAGGTATGAAGCGTATGATCCTTTTTTTTTGCTAATTCAGCAACTCTTCAAGTTCTGCAGTCACCCCATCGCGTTTGTCAAGTAATTCAATTCTCACATACATTTCCAAACCAGTTTTAATTGTATCTTAGGATTCGCTTTGTTGCAAATAAAGATCTGCTTATTTTTATAAGTCCTCTGATTGATTTTCGTTTTGTTTGTCCTGTTATGCCACTGCTTCAAACCGTGGCATATTTTTCTGGTGGAAGGGTAATTATACTAATTATATTTGTTTTAGTTTTAGTGTTTCGTTTTAGTGTACGGTATATAAAAATTAATTTCTTTTTCAGTTTTACTTGTATGTTGTAATTAAGGAATTAAGTACTTAATATCGAAGTTGATCTATTGAATGGCACTAGCTTTAGTTTTGTAAGAAGGAAAATAAAAAAAGTGTACTTTTTGAGTCTCGAATCTCTTAATGAAACATTTAAATGAGCGTAGTGTCTCCATGGTATATTCGTTTTGGAGTTATTACAATTGTTCCTAAAATTAATAGAAATATATTTATGGCAATTTTAACGTAAAAATTAATACTAAAATGGACACAATTTGCCTGTTTGGAAGTTATTGATAAGTACATGAACTTTGTATCAGATATCTTATGGATATCTATCCGATCTTCGATCTAATTCCTTACCTGTTTCCGAGCAGTGTTTTTAGACACTCTAGAATAGGTTCTGGGTCTAGGTATGAAGCGTATGATCCTTTTTTTTGCTATTCAGCAACTCTTCAATGTTCTGGCAGTCACCCCATCGCGTTTGTCAAGTTATTCAATTTCTCACATACATTTCCCAAAACCAGTTTTAATTGTATCTTAGGATTCGCTTTGTTGCAAATAAAGATCTGCTTATTTTTATAAGTCTTCTGATGATTTCGTTTTGTTTGTCCTGTTATGCCACTGCTTCAAACCGTGGCATATTTTTCTGGTGGAAGGGTAATTATACTAATTATATTTGTTTTAGTTTTAGTGTTTCGTTTTAGTGTACGGTATATAAAAATTAATTTCTTTTTCAGTTTTACTGTATGTTGTAATTAAGGAATTAAGTACTTAATATCGAAGTTGATCTATTGAATGGCACTAGCTTTAGTTTTGTAAGAAGGAAAATAAAAAAGTGTACTTTTTGAGTCTCGAATCTCTTAATGAAACATTTAAATGAGCGTAGTGTCTCCATGGTATATTCGTTTTGGAGTTATTACAATTGTTCCTAAAATTAATAGAAATATATTTATGGCAATTTTAACGTAAAAATTAATACTAAAATGGACACAATTTGCCTGTTTGGAAGTTATTGATAAGTACATGAACTTTGTATCAGATATCTTATGGATATCTATCCGATCTTCGATCTAATTCCTTACCTGTTTCCGAGCAGTGTTTTTAGACACTTCTAGAATAGGTTCTGGGTCTAGGTATGAAGCGTATGATCCTTTTTTTTGCTAATTCAGCAACTCTTCAATGTTCTGGCAGTCACCCCATCGCGTTTGTCAAGTTATTCAATTCTCACATACATTTCCAAACCAGTTTTAATTGTATCTTAGGATTCGCTTTGTTGCAAATAAAGATCTGCTTATTTTTATAAGTCCTCTGATTGATTTTCGTTTTGTTTGTCCTGTTATGCCACTGCTTCAAACCGTGGCATATTTTTCTGGTGGAAGGGTAATTATACTAATTATATTTGTTTTAGTTTTAGTGTTTCGTTTTTAGTGTACGTATATAAAATTAATTTCTTTTTCAGTTTTACTTGTATGTTGTAATTAAGGAATTAAGTACTTAATATCGAAGTTGATCTATTGAATGGCACTAGCTTTAGTTTTGTAAGAAGGAAAATAAAAAAAGTGTACTTTTTGAGTCTCGAATCTCTTAATGAAACATTTAAATGAGCGTAGTGTCTCCATGGTATATTCGTTTTGGAGTTATTACAATTGTTCCTAAAATTAATAGAAATATATTTATGGCAATTTTAACGTAAAAATTAATACTAAAATGGACACAATTTGCCTGTTTGGAAGTTATTGATAAGTACATGAACTTTGTATCAGTATCTTATGGATATCTATCCGATCTTCGATCTAATTCCTTACCTGTTTTCCGTGCAGTGTTTTTAGACACTTCTAGAATAGGTTCTGGGCCTAGGTATGAAGCGTATGATCCTTTTTTTTGCTAATTCAGCAACTCTTCAATGTTTCTGGCAGTCACCCATCGCGTTTGTCAAGTTATTCAATTCTCAACATACATTTCCAAACCAGTTTTAATTGTATCCTTAGGATTCGCTTTGTTGCAAATAAAGATCTGCTTATTTTATAAGTCTTCTGATTGATTTTCGTTTTGTTTGTCCTGTTATGCCACTGCTTCAAACCGTGGCATATTTTTCTGGTGGGAGGGTAATTATACTAATTATATTTGTTTTAGTTTTAGTGTTTCGTTTTAGTGTACGGTATATAAAAATTAATTTCTTTTTCAGTTTTACTTGTAATGTTGTAATTAAGGAAATTAAGTACTTAATATCGAAGTTGATCTATTGAATGGCACTAGCTTTAGTTTTGTAAGAAGGAAAATAAAAAAAGTGTACTTTTTGAGTCTCGAATCTCTTAATGAAACATTTAAATGAGCGTAGTGTCTCCATGGTATATTCGTTCTGGAGTTATTACAATTGTTCCTAAAATTAATAGAAATATATTTATGGCAATTTTAACGTAAAAATTAATACTAAAATGAACATGGATATCATAGATATGATATCCATTAGACTAGTAGACAAAATGTCTATCATACCATAGATGTATGGTAGACATTTTGTGCTCTGTGGGATCCATTATATTATACTATTTGGATATCTATTCGCGCGACATTTAAAGATCTATGGCACTCTAATGGATAGTTCCTAAAGGATATTTAATCGATGTCTGCTAGACAGTTTGGTGCCGTGTGGGTATTGTGTTGTATTGTACAGCAAATCAAAATAACTAAATGTCCTTTTAAACAATAAATAAGAATTTATTTTTAGCTATTTATATAAAACAATTGCATCAACATAAAAGCATATTACAATATACATATATCCGAGCTAAACCGGCAAATTCAAAAGCGTAACCTTCACCGAAACTATATCGGTTTTCCTGGTTCGTCGTTTATATTCCGGTTCTCTCTCTTCTCCATTTCTTTGAGGTTGTACTAGGGGATATGGTCAGTACTATCATTAATTTCTTGGTTCCTGGTGGTAGAGGTGGTCTGCTCAATGATATAGGTTTGCCTATAATACCTTCGTCATTTGGATTAGGGTCCTAAATGGAATATAAAAATTGGGCTGGTCTTGGTCGTCGCTCTATGTTGGTGGGGGCAAAAAAGCTGGTCTTTGGTGGTTTTGAGCAGCAATATAATCCTTCATCTTCATCATTTCTAGATGTGGCAATATCCAGGATGGTGGCGGATGAGCTGCTCCAGCCGCCAATCAGAGGGTGGACTTTAGGTATGTGATCACCTTGAAGTATTTTGAAGCCTTCTTTTCCCCCTTGTATTTGACCTGTAATTTTTTTCCATGGGGTGCAACGTAAGTATAAAGCACCTGTTCTAGAGCCATCTGGCGATATGGTTTCTCCTTTGCAGTAGGCCCGTTTTCGGAGGCGAACGCGTAGTTTAAAATTGCCGTCGTGGTTCAGAGATTGTTTATATGTGGAAAGAATTTGTGGATATTCGCGGGCTTCTTGCATTCTCATAGTTATCATAATTGTCTTGACTCTGCATTATAATTTTGATCTTGGTACTCGACATATAAGCAGCAGCTTATTATGCAAAGCAAAGTATAGATACTTTTAACTGGAACGTAATATATGTATAGTAGCAGGTACTCAAAAGTTTTACATTGTAAAATAAATGTGTATAAATAAAGGATCTTTAAGTGAGTTTTTATAATTAGTAGCTGCAGAGGCAAGTTCATCATTTGGTTTACACTTAAATGAGAAATTTGATTGGTGTGGAGTTTTTAGTGATGATAAGACCATTCGTTAGATATATTTTTTTGGTGTTTCAACTCCTTTTAATTTTTAGATAATAAATTGTGAGAATGCCTTACACGACCATATATATAATCTATAACAATTATCAGTGAATGTCAGACGGTCCTGAAAGCATTGAAGGCGCATAAATCCATCTCGGAACTGATCTGGAGCTGTAAACATACTCTAAATACATTGGGGATGGCTAATCATCCATTCCTAATTTGATGGATATCTGGGCACTTTTCGTTCTCGGGAATGAGGAAGATTGCTGCTGAGCAATTTCAGGGACGAAAACTTCCATTGCCATAGCACCTACGGTACGCTAGACAGCAAATCAAAATTTTGGGCAAATTCAGCAATTACTCCAAATACTTTGTAGATTGTTTATGTGAAAGAATTTGTGGATATTTCGGGCTTCTTGCATTCTCATAGTTATCATATTGTCTTGACTCTGCATTATAATTTTGATCTTGGTACTGACATAAGCAGCAGCTTATTATGCAAGCAAAGTATAGATACTTTAACTGGAACGAAATATTATGTATAGTAGCAGGTACTCAAAGTTTTACATTGTAAAATAAATGTATATAAAATAAAGGATCTTAAGTGCAGTTTTTATAATTAGTAAGCTGCAGAGGGCAGTTCATCAATTTGGTTTACACTTAAATGAGAAGTTTGATTGGTGTGGAGTTTTTATAGTGATGAATAAGACCATTTCGTTTAGATATTTTTTTGGTGTTCAACTCCTTTTAATTTTTTAGATAATAATTTGTAGAATGCCTTACACGACCATATATATAATCTATAAGCAATTAGTCAAGTGAATGGTCAGACGGTCCTGAAAAGCATTGGAAGGCGCATAAATCCAATCTCCGGAAACTGATCTGGAGCTGTAAACATACTCTAAATACATTGGGGATGGCTAATCATCCATTCCTAATTTGATGGATATCTGGGCACTTTTCGTTCTCGGGAATGAGGAAGATTGCTGCTGAGCAATTTCAGGGACGAAAACTTTCCATTGCCATAGCACCTACGGTAGCTAGACAGCAAATCAAATTTTGGGCAAATCAGCAATTACTCCAATACTTTGTAGATTGTTTATGTGAAAGAATTTGTGGATATTTCGGGCTTCTTGCATTCTCATAGTTATCATATTGTCTGGACTCTGGCATTATAAATTTTGATCTTGGTACTGACATAAGCAGCAGCTTATTATGCAAGCAAAGTATAGATACTTTAACTGGAAAGAAATATTATGTATAGTAGCAGGTACTCAAAGTTTTACATTGTAAAATAAATTTATATAAATAAAGAATCTTAAGTGAGTTTTTATAATTAGTAGCTGCAGAGGCAGTTCATCATTTGGTTTACACTTAAATGAGAAGTTTGATTGGTGTGGAGTTTTTAGTGATGATAAGACCATTCGTTTAGATATTTTTTTGGTGTTCAACTCCTTTTAATTTTTAGATAATAATTTGTAGAATGCCTTACACGACCATATATATAATCTATAACAATTATCAGTGAATGTCAGACGGTCCTGAAAGCATTGAAGGCGCATAAATGCATCTCGGAACTGATCTGGAGCTGTAAACATACTCTAAATACATTGGGGATGGCTAATCATCCATTCCTAATTTGATGGATATGCTGGCCACTTTTCGTTCTCGGGAATGAGGAAGATTGCTAGCTGAGCAATTTCAGGGACGAAAACTTTCCATTGCCATAGCACCTACGGTAGCTAGACAGCAAAATCAAATTTTGGGCAAATCAGCAATTACTCCAATACTGGAATAACTGTTCTGATTTGAGCAATGCAAAAGAGGGTTTTAGCCTAGTCGTCCCAGAGCCGGGGAGCTGTTTGAACTTACAACCGTAAAAGTGTCAAGGTAATTGTATCTGTCTTTATAGGCACACTGTTAACGTCAGAAAGTTGACACAGAATCGGACCCTCCGATGAAACTGAATGACAACTGTATTTAGAAGAACCTTTGAACATATTTTCTGCAACTGACTTGCCGCTACAAGAATCTGGTATGCAAACTTTGAGAAAGTTGACCTTTCCCCAGAAGATTCTGAAAAGAATCTCGTTCAGTAAGATAGTGAGCTATCTTAAGGGCACGAATTTGTTGGATTGAAACTTCAAGATAACCCCCGCCTTACAGTAGACTCCTATAGTGGTCCAGTGGATGGTAACAATTAATCAAACCATGCGGATGACTATCCCCTCACTAACTAATCTACAATGCAGGAATATATTCTCATATTGGTAGCAAATATACTACTTCAGGTGATACCTACAAAACTTTGTAATAGTAAATGCATTAAAAATGGGAAAACCGGGCGTATCTCTCCGATATTGCACGTTAACAGCTGAGGCAGCAAAACACTATATATTCAATTAGAACCAGTTTATTAATCCATAACAGTTGTGGTGGGCAATGATTAAATCTGAATTTCTAGGGAAAACAACTAAGCGTCGTGAAGTTCTTAAATGCATGATCACCTAGATTCTCTTGAACATCACACTAATTGGATTTCTATTTATAGGGAAACTAATAAATATTAAGGTATATAAAACTATAGCAATAATGTTCAACATTTTGTAAAGAATAACTCAAAGCCTGCCCAGATCCATGGATTAGTTCAAAAAACTGTTATTTCGGTAATGACAGTACTGCTTCTACCTATAACATTCAGTTAAAAGAATAAAAAATAAAGTATATATTACTTTAGCTTATTTGACACGATTTTGCGCAACTTATTCACCAGACAAATTTGTGCAACACATGCATTCCTCAATTTTATTTTAAGAGTTTGCTACTGTTTTGTAGCTGAAAACTGACGTTTTCTCTTAATTGCAATTCCTCCAGTTCTGTTGGATTGATATTTCCTTCCGTTTAGCATCCTTATTATATCAGCCAATTGTTTCTCAACACATCTTACCAAAAAAAAAAATACAGTTTTCAGTGCAGTAAAATAAGTTTTAGTGTAGAAGTAAAAGGCCGCCATCTGTAAGAACCGGGTTTTGCACACACCCTACAGATGCCTTTGTAAAATCTTCACTATACTGGATGCACGTTTAAGCGGGGTCAAATCAATATCAGGAAAAACATTGAACTGAGTTGACTTGATATCGAAATGTGCGCGCCTGGGTGTTGTGAAAGTTTGTAGTAAGGTGTTTTAAAGTGTGTTTAGTGGTCAATTAGTACTATGATATGAGTATTTATGTCATCATTTTCCGTGAACCTAGTTATTGAAAGTAATGATGAAATATTTTTTTTGTTCTAATTACCTCTAAACTAGTTTTGTTTTTGTAGTTGACATTTTTCTCTCCTTTACTAACTTCTTTTTTCGAATGTGGTAGATATTTTAAATTATACTCCTATTAGAGTTTAAATAATTTTCCATTATTTCTCTACAACAACAAATAACAACAGTTTAAAAAAAAATGTTTCTAAATGTGGAAAAATGAATATTTCAAGAAAGCGGATATCGCGAAAGAGTTTATATTTGATCAATTCTTTACGTTTGTTTTTATGTCACAAACTGAATAACAACGATAGTCTTGTTAGTCTAGAATATTTATAGTTACTTTCGATTTGTCACAGGTTGAGTTGTCTACTCTTTTTGTAAGTTTGTTATGTTATATTAGTCCATCTTTTATTTTGACAGTTAAGTGTAGTGCGAAAAAGTTGCATTATTTCCCAAATTTCAAAACTTCAAACTTATTTGCGACACTTATAGTGCACCACAATTTTTGAAATCAACACTATTAGAAGAAGGATGAAATTATTTTTATTCTTAATTTTTCCGCTCACATTTGATAGTGATCTCTATAGTCAGTATAGCTAATATTTATGTCTCTCAATAACTTTGTCAGTCATATTGGATTATATGTGTATAATATTAGTTTTAAAAGAAAAATAATGGATTAAATATTGTAGAAAATGATCAAATGTCCTATATATGTATGTGAGTCAACTATTTTCTTTTTTCAAATTAACTGTTTATTTACACATAATACCTACTTCTTTCTTTACTTAAGTATATTAATTTAATGATACAAATATTTTTAAAT
>RXPK01004384.1:0-83422 GCA_004143645.1 Protaetia brevitarsis
AAGCAACTAAAATACTGAGGGAGAGTTAAAGGAAAAAAAAATGACAAAGAAGGAAACACAAGAGATCAAGAAGCCGAATTTTGTAAGGAAAGCAAAGAGATAGATTTTTAGAAAACGTCAAGCAAATAATCAAGTTTTTCTGTTGAGGAAGATGACGCTCAATGTTAGTATTATAAGGGGAAGTATTGATACAATGCCATGGATGGGGATGTTGGGTACATGAAGGCTGTGCGAATAACGTGGATGAGTTCGTCTTCTATTGTCACAATTGTGAAGATTAAGTTTAACATTCTTATCTATATTGTATTTTTTTTTTTATTTCAAGCAGTTCCGATTTAAAGAGTTTTAGCTTTGTTCCTGCATTTTTTTAAGAATAGAATCTATTTTTTTTTTACCTATTACCTAGATTTATGGTACGACCCATTCTTAACTCACCTGGAACCCTGTGCATTTACACATTTCTTTTCAAAATTTTCTCACAACATGAAGAGTACCCATCGAAAAATTGTAAATTCATCCATCAGCAGATAAATGTTTAAAGATTACAACAAGCGTACTTAGAACCGTGTATATCAATTTGCAATCCTGATGCAGTGTTCTAAAGCTTAATATTCCATCTTGCCCCACCTTCCCCTATGTGATGTTACAGTGCGATCTAAGAGATCTATTGTATCCCCTATTGTGTTCTTGCTGTTTTACAGCTGGCCTTCCAATCCTATAAGTGTAGGATATCAGAAAGCCCCAGGTTAGGGAAGTCTCCCTCTTCGATTTCACATGCTCCCAGGTGCAACGCCCTCGAGTTGCACAGTGCTGCGTAATTTGAGAGGAGCTGGATAGGTGTTTCATCCTGTTCCCCACAAAATCTACATTCAGATTCCTTTGCGAATCCAAGCTTACTAAGGTGTCCTTTCAATTTACAATGGGCTGAAAGTATTCCTGTTAATAGGCGTTGTTCTTACTCAGGTTGATGCATTCTGTGAACCTCTTCTGGTTTGGAAAATTTTTACTTTGCCTAATTCCCTGATGGACGTCAATAAAGTCACTTGCTGCTGGTTGCCGGACATCGGCCAATCGAAGGAAACGAAAAAGCCGGTGATTTAGGAAGCAAAAGGATCATCGGCTTCATATTTAGACCCAGAACCTGTTTTAGGAGTGTATAGAAACATAGCTTGAGAGCAGATAAGAAGTTGAGTAAAAAAAAACAAGGAATACTGGAATAAAACAACCAGACAAATACATGGAAAAACCTTTATTAATGGACCATTAAAGAAAAAGACCAAATAACTACTGCAGCTTAATAAAAAACATCTTCGCAGCCAAAGACCTGTAGAGATTAGTGAGAGAATAGAGAAGATACTAGAATGGCTGATATAATTTAATGGGTAAAAAAATATAAAAAAAAAAGTCAAAAGGCTGCAATGTTTCGGAGACTCCAATCGGAATGGCTCCTACGAAAAAAGCCCCTTTAGGTGCACATTTGCACTGACGACTTATCGCAGTTGGGCCATTGTCTTTACAAAACTCCTTACCTCTCAGCCTGGTTAAGCCCATCGATCCATACGCTGGCTCTTTCCGGGTACAATTTGCCCTCCTCGAAATTGATACGCGTCAATTGGATTTCCAGGAATAGCCTCGTGTCCTTCCCGTGAATCTCCTCCGACTTCAAGGTGTTGAATCTCACTCCGGTCAATACGGCTTCCTCGGGCACGTACTCATTATCCGCGTCCTCGGGCAACGAGTGTAGATCTAGGATCTTATTGTGCCAGTTCATCACGAATATCTCGTTATTCGTCTTCGTATGGATGTCGTGCTGGTCGTAATTCACCGCACCCATTCTAAGGTGTTGGCGTCGATTCTTCCGTACGGTAGAAGCTTCCCTTGCTGCACCTGTACGTATATCACCGTGTTCCTCTTGACGAACCTCAAACCTGTCACCGCCATGTTCTCTTTGATGTCGGAGACGACTTGGAGCAAGCTGAAAGCTCTCGTCGATTGCGCCATCTGGTCGCAGTAGCAGATGCAGTACGGGCACCATTTCGGCGCTTCGATCGTGGTATTTTTGCGACAAAATCCGCTCTCTTCGCCGAATAGGGCTCCTGTATCCACGTATCTAACGTAGTCGTATCTTCTGCTGCTGCCCGCTTCCTATAAATATGGTTGTCAGTCATTTTTTGTTTTTGTAAGGGACCGGTAAACGAGCTTACCGATTGGCAAACCAACAACTCTCTTGCGTTCAGGGTGTTGCAGTCGTATAACCTGCCGCTGCAATGTTTATTTCGGCGGAACGAATCGTACTGCTAACGCGATTCGTCAGACTGTACTTCCGTGTATTTCCCACACTTCCCTGTACATTGTCTATCGCCTACGAATACTTTTTCGTTGATTATGAATCCTTGACCGAGTCCAGTGAGTTCCAGGTAATTGAAATCTGTAGAAATAAGAACTATAGAGTAGTAGACTAAGTAGTATAGAACTACTACACTAAAATAAGAAACACATTCTTATTTTAGTATAGTATAGAAAAAGATCTCGTAGAACAGTTACTATACAGGGTTTCTCACGGTAGCCGTTCGTTAGAAGTTTCCGCGGTTAGAAAAACTTAGAATTCTGAATTTTTGGACTGCAGAGTTAGTCAAGATTTACTCTCATTTTAAAATATTTTCAAGATCGTGCAACAATTTTGGTTATAACGTATGAAGTCGCCATTAACTCTCTTATTTTAAATGGAACACCCGGTATATTATCTCATTTTTTGAATTCCTGAGAAAATTTCATGGTGTGTTCCATCCGGTTTTCCTATACCAATTTTCATTTGTTCTAGAGATATCTTGATTATTTTGAAAATTTTTATTTGCAATACTGCGCCTTTTACCCGTTTTCGACTGCTGCTAAGCGCTTCTAGGTTAAATGGAAGCACAAGAATGACAATTCAATTTATTGACAATTTATTTATCGCATACAGGGTGTCAAAAATTTGATGACCAATTACATCATTTTCAAAGTTGAAAAAGTTTTTTTTTTTTTAAATGTGACACCCTGTATGTTATTGTATGATCGAATGTAGAATTTAATTCTGCACCGATTCGCTCTGCCTTTCCCAAACAATCCAACAAAAACAATATTTCTATGTAGCTGTTAGAGAATTCTATTTATTTTTTATTCTCTAATTTACGTAAGCAGATGCGATATTCGTATATTCGTTATTTCTAGAAGGTTTTCTTGTTTTACCGCGTACGCTCGTCATTTATTTAACACACCACTAAAATATAAGTATTTTTAGAAATACTGTCTTTATTATGTTAGTTTATTCTTACATTTTTACGGTAAAAAAACATCTATGATATACAGGGTGTCTCACGACGAACTGCATCAATCGATATATGAAAGAGCATACATTGGAAAATTCTGAAAATTTCGCTGTATATTAAAGCCGACCTGCGCTATTGTACTAATATATTTTTAATAATCTAGCGCATCCTGTTGTACCGGAAGTGACTGTCAACTTTGTTATATTAAATGGAACACCCTATATATTATTACATTTTTTGATTCCCCGTTCAAATCTAAAGTAAGTTTGTTAAAACAACTATTTTGTTATTTTCAACCATATTTGAAATATTTGCATTTTTTAAAAAAATTTGACAGATGGACGAATGCATCTGAACTTCTATAACTGTAAGGGTATTTAACTTGGAAAATTGGAAATTTGTAGAATTGTTGACCGTATAGGGTAGCATCCGAAACCGAATGAATTTTTCGAAAGCATTATACAGCGTATCCGAAAATTACAGTTAAACTTTCGAATTGAAAAAGTGTCAAAACTTTTTTTTTTTAATACAACTACCTGCTCTTCTCTTTCTCATCAAACTGCCCTTATAAAAATACAAAAAAAAAGTCATATTCATTACCCGTCTAAAATGGATACTTTTTAAGATAATTATTAAAATATGTATGTATGGTGTAAGAAGGTAGCTTACGTAGTTTTTTAAAATGTCATCCTGCTTTGGTATATCTAAGTAAGTCATGACCATTCGACAAACAATCCAGCATTGATGAAATATCACTGAGTTGTCAATTATAAAGAATGCCGGCACGGTTAAATTATACGAACGAAGATTGTTTAAATTTGTGTATTATTTATGGAGAATGCAATAAAGTGATAACAAGAACATGTGATACCTTTGCTGCTCGGTATCCTCAAAAACAGAAACCGTCACCAAACACAGTTAAGTGAATAATACAGAATTTTAAAAACTTCGGATCGGTTAAGGCAAAAATTCAAAAAGATAAACCTATTGTTAATAATGCAAACATGGAAATCGTTATTTTGGGATACTTCACAGCGTATCCAACAATGTCTTTAAGATAAGCTGCACTAGAACCAGGATTATCTAGGTGCTCAATACACAGAATAATGAATATGACTTTTTTTTGTCTTTTATAAGGGTAGTTTGATGAGAAAGAGAAAAGTAGGTAGTTGTATTAAAAAAAAAAGTTTTGACACTTTTTCAATTCGAAAGTTTAACTGTAATTTTCGGACACGCTGTATAATGTTTTCGAAAAATTCATTCGGTTTCGGATTCTACCCTATACGGTCAACAATTCTACAAATTTCCAATTTTCCAAGTTAAATACCCTTGCAGTTATAGAAGTTCAGATGCACTCGTCCATCTGTCAAAAATTTTAAAAAATGCAAATATTTTAAATATGGTTGAAAATAACAACATAGTTGTTTTAACAAACTTACTTTAGATTTGAACGGGGAATCAAAAAATGTAATAATATATAGGGTGTTCCATTTAAAATAACAAAGTTGACAGCCACTTCCGCGTACAACCGGATGCCGCTAGATTATTAAAAATACAATAGTACAATAGCGCAGGTCGGCTTTAGTATACAGCGAAATTTTCAGAATTTTCCAATGTATACTCTTTCATATATCGATCGATGCAGTTCGTCGTGAGACACCCTGTATAGATAGTATTACATAAGCACTGAAGTTGAATTGTCAACAAAAATAAATCAACTACTCATTCAATGACAACTCATCCTCCATCCCGAGCTGGTTGTTAACAACATATAATTAATTTAGTCATTGCAAAAAAATTAATCCCTTCAGCGTCACGCGCCTCCCAAAGTCATCAAGACGATCTAAATACCCCTAAATATTCCCTTTATACAACATATTTAGAAACATTTACAGAAGCAGGTTGTAGCTGCTAACGTAAAGAAGCAGTTTTATACATCACTACATTTTATACACTGCTTTACTGCTATATGGACTGCAACATGTATGTTTCACAACATTCGCACTTGTCTACTATATCAGGAAACTGCTAGCAGCTTCTTTTGATATTGAATAACTGCTACAAACTGCTAATAACGGTTGTTAGCTGCTACAAAATAGCTGTTTGCTTCGTAGCAATCATCACTTGCAGAAAGGAGTTTGTCCACTATTATTTATTTGTAGGTATTTTAGATTTTAGAAGTAATAAAAGAGATCTGATCCAAAACTACAATGACTAATAATAGAAGCATGTGACAAAAAAACAAACAAATATAACAAAATTTGGAAATATGAGCTGTAAAAGGGCATTTTTGATATCGTCTATGACAATGATCAAAGTTGTTTTTATGCTATCGTGCGAAATATCCCATGTTACGAAGTTATACGAAGAATTTCAATCATTGTCGAGCCACCACTGGCCTAAAGCAATCGAAAGGAATACTAAAAAACGTAACTTGCTCACTCACCATCTTTTTCGTTTTTATCCGGATCGTAACGCCAGAAATGGGTCGAACGCTTCTCCATCGCTCTCTTCACCTCCTTCAGGGCTAAACTAGAATTCCTAAGGAAATCTTCGTTCAGGAGCCTCGCTTCCTGGCGGTAGGTGCCTGAAATACTTTATAATAAACGCTTCGCCCTTACGCGAGCTTCTCATTTCAAACTTACGCCCCGTCTCGATCTCCAACAGCACGTAGGAGAGTTGCATCAATACGTAACATTTAGTTTCCGCCAAGGCGATCAGGGAGTAGAGATGGTAAAGCGTCTGACTGGGCGATTCTTTCATTCTGCGCACTATTTCCTCGTCCATTTTCTGAAAAATGGAGATTCAGCTCTCTTTTAACCGAGCCTCCTTGATTGATACAGCCGCCGCATCATTTACCGTAGTACCGGAAGCGGCCATAAAATGGAATATCTGCATCGCGTATCGATGTATCCTTCCCGACTGGTCTTTCACATACTCGAATTTCGGATTCTCGGCGAGTGCTCGCATCGACCAATAAATGTTCTCCACCTCTGACAGGCTCCCCTTCAAGTGGTAAAGCAAGAAGCTCGGCCTGCTGTCCTGTATCGTAGTGTACAAGATATCCGATAGAAGTGTCAAACTCAAAGGTAACTGCTCGATTCTAGTTAGGATCTCGTCGATACGTTGAAACCTATCGAATACTCTTATTCGTCTCTCTTCGGCGGTTCCTGTTGCGAGAGTGCCGTCTCTATGGTGGACTAGGGACCATCCCGCGCCGTCGAAGATGGTGTCGTACGATTCGCAAAGCGTCCAGGCTAACGCCAACACCAGTAAACAACGCGACATGTCGAGAGTGTCTACTAGCCGTTCCGACTTAAGTGAGCCAAACTCTAGAACTGTGATAACGTCGCTTTGAAGTTGAGAGATAGCGCAAAGATAAGACGGTGAATAATGCAAAACGGGAACTTTACCTTTATAAATATATGGATAGCCGTCTGATTCGTTCATAGATGGCATTGATGCAATGGTTACATTTTTGTACATCTAGTTATCAAATATGTACATGTAATCTATTTTTGACTTGTGTGTGAGTTAATTGATAAAGAAAGAAGCAAATAAAAATCATTCTTTTTCTATTTTGCGTTCATAAAAACGCAATTGTAACACGCTTTTGCGTATCAAAAAGTGCTTCATTGTGATACGCCTTTTTTCATTTCTATAGGTTGGCTGTATTGAATACATTATGACAGAAAGCAAAATTGACGTTTAATGCATGTAAATTGTAAATACTTTAATCAAATTCTAATACAATTTAGTTTACATTGTTATTGTTATGAAACGTGGAATTCTGTATACATTTACACTGAACGGAACAAGTATCTTGAGCATGTATTGTTATGCCAGGCAATTCTTCGTAACAAGTTTTGCTGATTATGTTATTGGCTTAATGGTAGACTCTTGTGATTGAGAATCATTCGATGAATATAACTCTAGAATGACCAGATGTACTTGCCCTGATAAGTTGTGCGCTACAGCCACTTTACTTTCATAGATGTTTCGATGTAACCCTCAGCTACCGCAGATGACTTCCATCCACCATGACGTTTTATAGTCAGCAAATCACTGCCTGCGTCTGCTAGAGTGTGTAGCACTGAACGTCTGAGCAATGTCCAGTATAAAGCTCTGAATTGGGCATTTAGAAAATCAGCTATTAATTTAGGCATTTTGCCAATCGTATTAATTCCACTCGGGCACGATATACAATAACCATGCGATATGTAAGGAAGAATCTTGAATGATTAATATTTTTTGGTCGCAGGGCGACATATTTTTTTAATTAAAGTAATCCATCTTTCATCGTAATTGCAAAAACTTAACGATATTTTTTTTGTTTTAGGTACTGTCACCAAATATATCACTCTTAAATTCTAAATCATGTATGGACATTTTGTTAATTCATCTCGTCTACAGGCACCTGTGTAACCCATTATTAAAACGATCTAAAATTAAATACCATTGCAAAAAAAAATTACATTTGCAAATATATCGTACTTTTATTGCTAAATACAATGCGTCAGAACCTTCTTCTATAAATTTATTAATATCTTCATGCATAAAATTTTAGATTTTTTAGCCTCATATCCCTCAGAGAATCGTTTTAAATAGGCTTGTAATTTAATATATTGATATGTCTGTATTTTTATAAATGGAAAAGCAAGAACGAAGCATGGAAACATAGACCATAAGGTAGAAGATTTCTTATTTTACTTGTAATTCAAAATATGCCAATAAAATGTTTTCAATATTGTGTTGACATTATTCTGTACAGCCCATAGTTCAAATTGATGGTAGCATTTTTCATATATACTGCTTTTGATTTTTTCGCGTAATAAATTTTGACGGCGTTATCCGCAATTTCACGCAGTTGTGGTGGCGTACAAGATAATTTGTCTCAGTATCACTCAGTTTTACAGTTTACAGAGACTATATTATGAAATATATTGTTTAAAAATTTAAATAGCCGATTTGAATTTTGAATTCGTCAAATGTCAATCGTATGTCAATGTGACCAACTTCATATAAAATAAAACTCAACATTTTAATGAGATTTTTATTAAGTATTTATTATCAATTTATAATGCAAAACAGAAAAAATAGTATAAAGGACTCGTTTCATAAGGCTTTTTGTCGCACTCGTTCATTAGAAAACTCGCCTGCGGCTCGTTTTCTAAACTTGAACTCGTGCGACAAAATCATGCCTTATGAAACTCGTACTTTAATATACTATTATTTGCTGCGTCCAAATTGTGATAAAGCGCCATTATGTATTTGAATAGGATTTAATGTGCAGTTAGTTAGTGCTTCGATATTTGTGCTTTACAAATCCTATACAAGTTTTATTTATATAGACAATTCAATTTTATAATTTGATTATTCGTAATCTGCTCTTAACTAAATAAATACAATGTAAATATATATATTGCTATGATTTTCTGTTTATACGAATATATATCAATAGTTTAGAAAAATATACAAAAATTCATGATTAATTTTTTTTACCGGACTTTATTTGAATATTTCTACAAAATAGCACTTCAATATCACCTCGTCTAGCCTCATTCTTTGTCGATACATGGCATACTTTTCCAATTCGCCCCCATACCAGTGGTCACGAGGCATATGTCGAAATAAATTTTGGTATTTGTTAGACATGCCGAACCTATCCCATCCCAGAAAGAATTTACAATTTTTTAACAATAAAAAAAAAACCTATTATCTGTAGTAGCATTTTAATGTCTTTCAGTGCATTATTTACAGTTATAAAAGATACAAATTTATTATTATTCTTTCTACTGTTAGCGTAAATCTACAAGACTTAATTAAAAATCATATAATTGAAGGGTTTATCGTAATAACGTGATATGCCACAAATAAAAAATGAGTTATTAAGTTTTGAAGTTTAAAAAAAAAAAATGCATAAAACTGTCTACTATTCAATTTAAAATTGAAGTATTTTGTTGAGGCTTATCATGTTATTACAATAAGACCCTACCATTAAAAAATTAAAGAATAGTATATTTCAAACCAAGGGAGGAAAGTGCTCTATTGCAGGCCGCGGGCAAATTTTTACACCCAAGCCGAAAACGAGGTTTGTAATTGTCCAATATCTGCAATAGCACTTTCTTCACGTGATTTGAATACTATTTTTTTCCCAGCCAGTCCAATTTTAACTAAATGTTTAAAAATAATAAAGACGTACCTGTGAGTGACATGATAGATAGTAGGCTTAATCTGTCAAATATTTTTTTAGAACTGTCAAGTTAGTGTCGTTTTAAAAGTGTTTAATAATAGTTTAATTGAAATTTACTACGTAATAATTTAGCAATTATCTCATAAATGGGCTCAGACTGGCTCGAATGTACTAATGTTATCTATCTGTCAATATAATGTCACATATTATAAGATGTACAGGTTCATCATGTCAACGTCACTTACTTTTCCTCCCTAGGGAGGTAAAATACAACTTTCCTCCCTCAAATGCTGGGAAAAAAATATTTATTTTAATATTATCACACATCTACAATAATATATTATATATTTTTAGTAATTATGATTGCTGAAAAGATAGATACTACCATTAAAAAATGAAAGTAAAATTATTTATTTATTTTAGTGTTGTGATAAATCTACAAGATTTAATCAAAAATTAATGTAATTGAGGTATATTATATAATAATGTAATTCATTTTGCTATGTTGAATAAACTCATTATAAATGTTTACTGAAATCGTACGTGACTAGTTTTAAACTCAGAAATCCACCGAAACCTTCCTGCCTCTTGAAATACAGTCCAGCGCCGATTAAAGGCGTCGGGGCGTTCGGCACGACGTCTTGGGCGTCGATAAAAGGCACCGTTGTCTGGGCGGCGTCCTTGTCGTAAGCAGTGTGCGTGAACCTCACGTACTGGTTACCTTCGGATTTGGGCTCGTTTTGGCTCGCCTTGGTCGGAACGTCCACTTCTCCAAGGGTTATCTCGGTCCTAATTGTAATCAACAAAGTGACTGTACGTCTTGTGGGACTGTTTTAAGTATGCGTATTATTTTATTACCTGCTATTGGGATTGGAAAAGGGAGTGCTCAAGTTGTCGATCCACGTGGTACTCTCTGTGTATAATTCGCCGGTTTCAAAGCGGAAACGGGTCACTCTGATTTCTAAATTTAAATGAGTCTCGGGCATGTTTGAAATTGTTTTAAATCTTATACCTTAAAAAAAGTAGCAAAGTAATATTAAAAAATATAAGTACTCGTATACATTGTCCTCAAAAAGTCTAGAAACGCCCAAAAACACGTAATTAATGTTTTCTGAGAAAAATTATCAAATATACTTTTCAATTAAACCGTTTAAAAAAACTTCGTGCAAACTTTACAAGTCTAAATTTGTTGTGATTTATAAATGACTCAGACTTGAATCAGACTTATGATCTCAGAGACTTTGCTCCGTCCTGTCCTGTTAAACTCGTGCTCACTGCAAAGAAGTTTACTATATACATATGTCCTGCCCACATTCTCGTATGGGTTTATTATTATTTGATACGAATTCGTTCAAATTTAATATTAAGTGCACAATAAGTTTTCGTTCTTTGCAACAATACGTTTTCTCAAAAGAATCATAGTTGTGTAACTGGTAAAGAGGTTATGCTAATTGAAAAGATTGTCATTTTTTTTTTTTAAGTTTAATTGATATGTTTTAGAATTCCTTTCGATAATAAGGAATACATTAAGTTGCCGAAACCGAAGAGAAGTGTAACGGTTTGGCTTTCTCACCATTGCAATGAGTTCTCAAAAAAAAGTGATCATGTTGTTATGCGAGTGTTTGCAGACGTTTTGGAACGTTGCGTGGTAAAATCGGCGAATTATTCTCACCGGTCAACAAAGCATCTCCACGATCATTATCCGGCAGAATATGCAGATCGATCGCGCGATTCTTCCAGTCCAACTTAAAGTAGTCTTGCTCGTTATAAACAAAGCGATCAAGTAATCTGAAGTTATCTATCGGAACCCATTCCAATGTATCCGAATCGATAACCCCGTGAGACAGCAGCTCACCCTGTTGCACCTGCAGATGTATCATCCTGTTCTTCTTGACGAATCTCACTCCAGTTGCTACCCGATTCCTCTTAACATCTGATACGGCTTGACGCAGACTGAAATATCTATCGGAGAGTGGTCCTGAATCGTCGCAAAGGCAGAAGCAATACGGACAGGAGTCCCGTCTAGGTTCCACTTGAATTAACTTGACAGGGCAGACAGTTTTGCTTCCCATAACTTCATCTGGCATTCCGATATAATTGTATTTGCGGCTCGGGCGCATATACTAAACGAAGTAAAAGAAATAGATTGATGGGGCTGGTAATGTTTGTATTGTTGTCTTTTTTATTTCTATCAGGGTAAGGAAACGCATACACACGAGTCACGACTGTCCCTTGCGAAAATTCATATTTTAACTCACGCTCACGATAAATTCACAAGAGCTTGGATCATTCTTTTACAAACTGCACGCTTTTATCATAAAAACCAAAAAAAAAGAAAAAAGAAAGTTAAGTTAAAAGCAACTACAAACAAATTTCCTTCTGCTCCAGTGGCGTAACGCAAATTTAGTATCGCTATAGTTATATAGCTTTTTTTTACTTTTATATGCATCAGAAGATAGTAGACTCCCTCGGTTGCAGTCCAGAGGAATGATATTCTTTCAAACAAAAACAAACAAAAAATAATTCGAAATTACATCGTTACAAATTAATTTGAAGAACAAAAAAACATTGGTTTCTGCAATTATTTCTGGTGCAAAGTATCCTGAAAGAAGTATTATTATGTAGAAATACAGGTATATGGAAAATATATGCCTTAAATTTAAAACTTACAGCATATTCATTTTATAATTCAAAATAAAATATAAACTCCGGGAATGGGCCCCCATTCTCAATGGGCATTGCGGCCCCTACAGGCCCTTCCGCTACGGCTACTGTTCTGCTTTCCGCCTTAAAGTTCTATTTAATCACTTGAGGAAAATTTTTAAATGTATGTATGTACTATTTCTATCTTTTTAACACTTGTATATGTACTATATGTTACATATTAATGTCATGTGCGCTCGTGACAATTATGTGCGCACTCGAATGAGTATTTCCTTACCCTGGATTCTACTCACGGCAGGACAGACGTATATGTAGGAAGAAGATAAATCCTTGCAACTGTACATTTTACCATAACAACGACTATATCTGTAAAAGACGTCATCCAAGTAACTTCGTAAATTTGCCTCTTCGTATATCGCACATTTGGAAAAGCATTCTCCGTTGCCCAATATCTTCTCGTTCACTATGTAACCTTGACCTAGACGAGTCACCTCCAAATAATTAACGCCTATAATGAAATGACGATTTGGAAATGCTTATTAAAAAGATATTGTAGATTTTAGGTCATAATATACCTTCTTCATATTCCTGAGGATCGTTTTTCCAAAAGTGCGTGGGTAGTTTCCGCCAAAAAAAATTTCATCCCGTCGGCGGTTTCGTTCCATCTCCGTATAAAATTGCTCCTCGTTAATTTCATTTCACTTATGAACGCACCGTCTAGAAAACGAGAAAGACCCATTACTTTTACGCGTGTCCGACTAGAAGGTGTTGGAAATCGTTTTACTTGTCTTACAGATCTCTCGCAATTGATACGACAGTTGCATCATCGCGTACGCTTTGATCTGGGTCAGAATTATGCGACGTAAGAGGGATTGGTAGAAGAGACTGATGGTGGGTGACTGTCCCCAAGCTAGTGTACTATGTTCTCGTTTAGAGCCTATGAATCAGCATGATAGTTAATTTTATCTGTTGTAATTAACCGTCGAACGAGCGCACTGGCGGCATTTACACCGCCGCTTCAGAAAAATCAGACGTACGCTGACTAATCACACACACACGATTGTTTTGCATAAGGCGGTGTAAATGTCGTACGCTCGCCAAGAGCTTAATATACGGTAGTGATGTAGCTCAGATTAAATTAGGATTGATTACAAAAATTTGCTACAAGACACTTAAAAACTAATACAGAAATACAATACTTACTGTGCTACGTTTGATGAGCGTCTCTAACAATTCATGTTTGGGTACAAAAACATGATGAATATTTGCTGTCAACTGCATAACCGAATAGTCCCTGTGTGAAATGACAATGTTTATAAGATCTTCTATTGTATCACTGTTCATTCGCGATTTTGCATAATTTCGCATAATATTGTAGTTTTTATCGATTTTTTCAATCGCATACAGCAACCAGATAAAACGTGTTCTGATATAATTGCTAACGGTACTCGATTCTACCATTTGCATTATTTTTATGGGGCTGGTGGCCGCCACTATGTGTCTTGTTTCGTTTATAATAATGTCTGCTTTACACAGTTTAGACAGTATCTTCTGCTGCTTCTGTAAAGCTGTTATATTCCGATACCGGACCAATCTGTCTTCTATATCTCTCCAACCCGACGTCGTTATATTTTCCATAAAGACCGGTATGGAAAAGCCGACACATGGTAGAATAATCTCAAACGCCCAGAAAATCGTCAGAGTGCACGCGAAAGTCCGCAATGAGAATTTCATGATGGGAAGCAGGGACGAGACTGAATGAGACTGAAGGAAAATACATAAATTCGTGTGTGTTGGAAAGTATTGGTGGTATATCAGTACACATATTTCGTTATCTTGCAAGTGGACGATGTTTTTCCGCTCAGTCAATTCGTTTTCTTATCAGATTTTATTGATACAAAAAATATAAATCAAACTAATCGCAGATAATATGTATGTGTGTCTATTTATTGATCTACATTAATTTGATGAATGATTTTTTATATGGAAAAGTTCATTTATTAAATAACTGTTAGCTGAGTTAAAATGTTGATAATTGGAATATCCACGTAAGTGGTTCATTAAAAGTTTATGAACTTCTATTATTTACTTATATTTGAGATTTTGGCACCGTTATCTGTTCGATTGGAACTATAAATGTGAAATACTTTAACTAAATATCACTCCGTTGACGAAATGGATTCAACTTGTATTTTAATAAACGATTCGATTTTTATTCCTTTTTGGATTCTACGACCATAAGCTATTCCTATAGCTACATGTTGCCGTTTTTTAGTTACTTACGTTGTTATTTTTTTTTAGTAATAATGATTGGTGTAAAAGATAGATACTACCATTGAAAAATGACAGAAAATTTATTTATTTATTTTAGTATTATCACAAATCTACAAGATTCAGTCAAAAATTAATATAATTGCGGTATATAATAAAATAATGTAATTGATTTCGCCTTTTTCAATAAAATCACCATAAATGTTTACTGAAATCGTACGTAACCAGTTTTAAACTCAGAAATCCACCGAAACCTTCCTGCCTCTTGAAATACAGTCCAGCGCCGATCAGGGGCGTCGGCACGCTCGGTACGACGTCCTGGGAGTCGATGAAAGGCACCGTTGTCTGGGCGGCGTCTTTGTCATAAGCAGTGTGCGTGAACATCACGTACTGATTACCTTCGGATTTGGGCGCGTTTTAGCTCGCCTTGGTCGGGACGTCCACTTCTCCAAGGGTTAACTCGGTCCTAATTGTTAACAATAAAACGACTTTACGCGTCCTGAACTGTTTTAAGTGTGTTGCCTAATAATCCTTCTATTGGAGAGAGAATGTGATCAAATTGTCGATCCACTGCTCGTTTTGTTTTGAGTACAGTTTACCGGTTTGGAAGTGGAAACGAGTCACTCTGATTTCTAAATTTAAATGAGCTAGACCTCTACGCACGTTTGAATCGATTGTCTTAAACCTTACACCTTTGAACAATGAAATACTGTAATATTAAAAAAGCACCACGGGCATATACAGTTCGCCTGAAAAGTTTAATAAACAAATCATCCGATTTGATGGATTATCGTTAACAATATATGCATATATATTGCTATGATTTTCCGTTTATACGAACTTATATTATTATATTATATATTGGTTTTTTACCGGAGTTTATTTGAATATTTCTTTAATATTACCTCGTCTAACCTCATTCTTTATCGATCCATGACATTTTCCAATTCGCCCCCATACCAGTGGTCACATAAAAATAAATTTTGGTGTTTGTTAGAAGATTTTTAAGACGAAAGAATTTACCATATTTTAACAATAAAAAAACCTATTACCTGTAGTAGCAGTTAATGTCTTCAGGCATTATTACAGTTATAAAAGATACAAATTTATTATTATTCTTTCTACTGTTAACGTAAATCTACAAGACTTTATTAAAAATCATATAATTGAAGGGTTTATCGTAATAACGTGATATGCCACAAATAAAAAATGAGTTATTAAGTTTTGAAGTTTAAAAAAAAAAATGCATAAAACTGTCTACTATTCAATTTAAAATTGAAGTATTTTGGTGAGGCTTATCATGTTATTACAATAAGACCCTCGATTGAGGTTTGATAACGTCATTGATTTTACCACTGTAAATAAAATCACCATGGGGCTTTACTGAAATCATACGTCACTATTTTCAAACCGAAAAATCCTCTGTATAATATTTGAAAAAAAAAAAAAAAAAAAATGCATCGGTATCCTGAACTAACTTTGTTGCGATCATTGTAAGAAATATTTACAACTACCATTAGAAAATTAAAGAATAGTATATTTCAAACCAAGGGAGGAAGGTGTTCTATTGCAGGCCGTGGGCAAATTTTTACACCCTAACCGAAAGCAAGGTTTGTAATTGCCCAAGGCTTGCAATAGCACTTTCCTCACGTGGTTTGAATACTATTTTTTTCCCAGCCAGTCCAATTTTAACTAACTAAATGTCTAAAAATAATAAAGACATACCTATGAGTGACATGATAGATAGTAGGCTTAATCTGTCAAATATTTTTTTAGAACTGTCAAGTTAGTGTCGTTTTAAAAGTGTTTAATAATAGTTTAAGGGCCGGTTTATTCATCTCTGAGTAAAGTGCCATGTTGTGTACTTGACAGATTAGCGCAACTAAACGTTTATTCACCTTTGAGTAGCACTACTTGTCGAGTAAATTTCCTACTGGCCGATATTTTACTTGACAGCTCAAACACCGATTATGTTACTTGACAGTTTGACATTTGTTAAGTCGTGTTTGAAGGTTAGAAACAATTATATGATGGCTTTTCTGAGTAAAATATGGAGATATTTGAAGAATATGAGGATCTATTTATCAACTAAGAAATGGAAATTGTTAATCATATTAATCGGGATCGACGTACTTATATCACAGTAGCAGATTTCGGAAGGATGTAATAGAGTACTGCCGCAAAAATTATAAGAAAAGTTACCGTTGCATTAGCGCGTTTAAAAACAACGTTTATTCATTTGCCTGAAACGCTACATGATAGAAATGAATTAATAAATAAATTTTATGATATATCACGTTTTCCAAAAGTTTAGGGAGCCTTTGACGGCACACATGTGCGAATCCAATCGCCGGGTATAGCATAAATAAATTATAGAGTTATGTATACATAGTTACAACTTGTTTTACAGGTGGTGCAAATGCAGAAATGTACAGAAATAGAAAAGGGTATTTTTTTATTAATTTTCTATTAATGTGCAAGTGGTCTGTGATGCCTCTAATAAAATTATTGATATCGTTTCTTGTTGGCCTGGATCGGCACATGATACAAATATTGTTTTTAAATTCACTTGTCAGGATGCGTTTTGAAGCAAGAGAAATGGGAAATGGACTACTTTTGGGTGATAGCGGTTATCCTGTTAGAGAATATCTCATAACACCTCTAAATAATCCAGTTAATGCTGCGGAGACTTTGTAAAATGAAGCCCAAATACGAACTAGAAATGTAGTAGAAAGGATGTTCGGAATTTGGAAATGACGCGACGGTTTCCCATTCTTTCAGTAGGAATGAGATGTTGTGTCCCTTTAAATCAGGATATCATCATAGCAACAGCCATATTGCACAATATTGCGTGTGAAAATAATGACATTCTGTTGATGTTGGAGAAAATGTAGATTTAGGTAATATTGATGTTGGGCAACAATTATTTTAAGGGCCTTCTGTATTCTTGGAATGAGTCCGATAGCATTAAATTCTGCGGTAACCTTTTTCCCCAAGTTAACTCTTTCCCTTGCCATGTGCATGCATAAGTTTTTTTTTTATTTTCAATTACTGAAGTATAGTATAGTCTCGACCAGTCGATTTCTCTCCTCAAAAGGAAAATTTGACCATCTGTCACGTTTAGCGGCAGTTCCCTTCATAATGAAATCAAATTATAGTATCCTGCAATGAATATATGTAATTTCCTGTATGAATACAATTCAAACCTACCTTAAACAATACTATTCAAACTAAATTAACAATAAACTCGCGAATTCCTAAATAAAAATGTCAAAAATAACTTTGACGTTAATAAACGTCAAATTAAACACCGTAAACATGTGCTTTACATATACTTTGCATACTATTCTTTTTCACGTGTAAAAATTGATTTTTCGTCTCTCTACTGTCTTACCAGAAACAATACTACTGACATAAAAATGTTGACTTCCGTCAGTAGGTACTTATCATTTAAAATATCGTGAAAAGACACAAATATTTTACTAGTGACAAGTAAGTTTAATTGTCAAGTACGTACTTGGCACTTTAATTGGCGGTGAATAAACCGGGCCTAATTGAAATTTACTACGTAATAATTTAGCAATTATCTCATAAATGGGCTCAGACTGGCTGGAATGTACTAATGTCATCTGTCAATAATGTCACATATTATAAGATGTACAGGTTCATCATGTCAACGTCACTTACTTTTCCTCTCTAGGGAGATAAAGTACAACTTTGCTCCCTCAAATGCTGAGGAAGAAAAATTATATATTTTAGTATTATCACAAATCTACAATATTCAATCAAAAATCAATATAATTGGGGTATTTAATAATGTAATTGATTTCGCTATGTTGAATAAAATCATCATAAATGTTTACTGAAATCGTACGTGACTAGTTTTAAACTCAGAAATCCAACGAAACCTTCCTGCCTCTTGAAATACAGTCCAGCGCCGATTAAAGGCGTCGGGGCGTTCGGTACGACGTCCTGGGAGTCGATGAAAGGCACCGTGGTCTGGGCGGCGTCCTTGTCGTAAGCAGTGTGCGTGAACCTCACGTACTGGTTACCTTCGGATTTGTGCATGTTTTGACTTGCCTTGGTCGGGATGTCCACCTCTCCAAGGGTTATTTGGGTCCTAATTGTAATCAACAAAGTGACTGTACGTCTTGTGGGACTGTCTCAAGTATCTGTATTATTTTGTTACCATCTATTGGAATTGGAAAAGGGAGTGCTCAAGTTGTCGATCCACGTAGTACTCTCTGTGTATAATTCCCCGGTTTCAAAGCGGAAACGGGTCACTCTGATTTCTAAATTTAAATGAATCTCGGGCTCCATTGAAATTGTTTTAAATCTTATACCTTAAAAAAGTAGCAAAGTAATATTAAAAAATATAAGTACTCGTCCTATACATTGTCCTCAAAAAGTCTAGAAACGCCCAAAAACAGACGTAATTAATGTTTTCTGAGAAAAATTATCAAATATACTTTCCAATTATACAGTGACCGGCATAAATATTGCAACATATGGGAAATATTTTTATTGTTAAAATATACTAAAACTTTTTTTGGGGGATAGGTTGTGCATGTCTAGAAACGCCAAAATTTATTTGGACACACGTCACGTGACCACTAGTATGGCGGTAAATTTAAAAAAATATGCCGTGAATCAGCAAAAAGTGAGGTTAGATGACATGATATGCAAAAAAGTTATTTGAAAAAGTTGCTTAGAATTCAATTCTGAAGCAGCATACAAAATTTTGTAAACATATTTAAAAAAAAATAAAAATCATAATGTTTCCAAATATTGTTTCATTGAATTACATATTTCCATTTTTGTCGCTTTTAGCAGCTCAACTGCAGTAATATTTCCAAATTTGGTCGATACTCAAACAGTTTTGTCAATTTTTCCATAGTTAACATGGCGAAAAAAGTACGTTTTCAATGTGACAATTGTTGTTGCAAGGGACTGTATCTAGTAGCAATAAATAAAATTTTACAAACATTTTCTCTCTAAACCACTTGGCAAACATTACTTTCATTGAAAATTATTCATTTTTTTTTCTTGTTTTCTGCGTTAAAGTGAAATCGGTAGTCCAGAACTGATAACACTTAACATCTAAGCCCTGACAATGTTATTGCACCCACCGAAGGTATTTATGTAGGTTTCGAAATTACAAAACTCAGTAGAAATAAATAACCAGTATTTTTAGCTGATGATAGGAGTACTTAATAAGCAAGAAACATTTAAACAATAACTAATAGTAATGAACAACTAAGAAATTAAAATCTAAAAATGCATACTTGTTAGACATACGTATCGTTCTGTTTCTGATAAGTAAAGTAGGCTTTGAAATTATAAACAACAAAACAATGTAGTAAACTATTTTAATTTTCTGGCAAATAAGCAATAACTACTATTTTTGTTTTATCTACTATTTATTATTCGTTGTTCTCCAATTTCAAAATTTACTTTAAAACCTTCGGTGCGTGCATGTAGTATTAGCAGTTTTTGACTAACGGTTTACCCTTTGATGCCGAAAACAAGCAAGAAATATAATAATTTTCAATAAAAGTAATGTCTGCTAAGTGGTTTAGAGAGAAAATGTTTGTAAAACTTTATTTGTTACTACTAGATACAGTCCCTTGCAACAACAATTGTCACACTGAAATCGTATTTTCAGTTTTCGCTATGTTAATTATGCAAAATTTGACAAAACTGTTTGAGTACCACCCAAATTTGGAAATAGTACTACAGTTGAGCTACTAAAGGCGAAAAAATGAAAATATGTACTTCAATGAAAAAATATTTGCAAAAATTATGATTTTTATTTTTTTTTAAAATATGTTATCAAAATTTGCATACAGCCTCAAAATTGAATTCTAAGCAATTTTTTCAAATAACTTTTTTGGTTATCATGTCATCTAACCTCACTTTTTGCAGATTCACGGCATATTTTTTAAATTTACCGCCATACTAGTGGACACGTGACGTGTGTCCAAATAAATTTTGGCGTTTCTAGACATGCACAATCTATCCCCCAAAAAAAGTTTTAGTATATTTTAACAATAAAAAAATTTCCCATATGTTGCAATATTTATGCCAAGTTTTCGTTCTTTGCAACAATACGTTTTCTCAAAAGAATCCTAGTTGTCTAACTGGCAAAGAAGTTATGCTAATTGAAAAGATTGTCATTTTTTTTTTTTTAAGTTTAATTGATATGTTTTAGAATTCGTTTCGATAGTTAGGAATACATGACGTTGCCAAAACTTAAGAGAAGTGTAACAGTTTGGCTTCCTCGCTATTGCAATGAGTTCTCAAAAAGAAGTGATCATGTTGTTATTGTTATTTGAGTGTTTCCAGACGTTTTGGAACGTTGCGTGGTAAAATCGGCGAATTATTCTCACCGGTCAACAAAGCATCTCCATGATCATTATCCGGCAGAATATGCAGATCGATCGCGCGATTCTTCCAGTCCAACTTCAAGTAGTCTTGGTTGTTATAAACAAAGCGATCAAGTAATCTGAAGTTATCTACCGGAACCCATTCCAATGTGTTCGAATTGATAGCCCCGTGAGACAGCAGCTCACCCTGTTGCACCTGCAGATGTATCATCCTGTTCTTCTTGACGAATCTCACTCCAGTTACTACCCGATTCCTCTTAACATCTGATACGGCTTGACGCAGACTGAAATATCTATCGGAGAGTGGTCCTGAATCGTCGCAAAGGCAGAAGCAGTACGGGCAGTAGTCTTGTCTGGCTTCCACGCGAATTAGCTTGGCAGGGCAGGCGAATTTGCTTCCCATAATTTCATTTTTAGTTTCGATATAATTGTATTTGCGACTGGAGCTCATATACTAGATGAAGTAAAAGAAATAGATTGATGAGGCTGGTAATGTTTGTATTGTTGTCTTTTTTATGTCTATCAGGGTAAGGAAACGCATACACACGAGTCACGAGCTGTTCCTAGCGAAAATTCATATTTTAACTCACGCTCACGAGTGATAAATTCATAAGAGCTTCGATCATTCTTTTACAAACTGCACGCTTTTATCATACAAAACAAAAAAAAAAAAAACAAGAAAGTGAATTAACCTTTAATTTACCCTCTCCTCTCCCCGTAAAAAGGAGACGCTCTAATAGAAAACATACGTTTATATACAGGGTGCCCCACTGACGTGGGTCATTAGATTTTTTTGAACTTCCTACGAATTTGATTTCGGAAACTTTCTTAACCGAAATGGCTTTTGTTTATACATTTTTTTGTGACATTAAAAATATGTGTAACACTCGGTTGATATTAGCATACATATGTTTCACCTTACCAAAGATCTTCAGTGCTACTGGTCAACCTAATGTATTATACGGAAAAATTCGCATATATACTTAATAAGTGGAAGAATAAATGAATGAGAAATTAAGATGGAAGTCAGGAATTATCGTGAAGATATTTGCTAAATTGTCGAACACGTTTTTAACGTGACCTAATTATTAAAGCAGAGTGGTTCGGGTTCCGAACTAAAACACCACATACGGGTGTTGATAGATAGGCACCCGATTGCCCGTATAAATCCTCCAGTTGTTTTGACCGAGTAAGAAAAACACACCCGTGTATAAAAACTACATGCGCCCGTAAATGACGTGGAATATTTCAATGCACGGTGATGACGCGTGTATACATAACTTGTTTGTTCGACACGAACCACAAAGCAGCTGTGTTTCCGCAATATTCTACGCATTGGCGGCGTCTTAGATGTAGCTGTTTGTTTATATATGTGCAGCACTCAAATATCTCCGTTCAGGCTTTCATTGAAAAATAAGAATTGCTAAAATAATTTATATTTGAATACGTTTTAACACCGTAACAAGATAAAATATATAATTGTATTACTCATTTAAATAGGTAATAGTGACATTTTCTTTATTTCTTGTATTTTGTTTAAAACAAGAGATAAAAAACAGAATAAAGAGTCACTAACTATTTAAAGTAATAGAACAAAACTTGGTAAATCTTTTTATCATTGAATTCGAAATATTTACATATTATATAATATCAAAACATTGTATTTTCCACAGCAATATATTTGAAAATGATGATAAGTTTGTTTTATCTAGGGCACGTAAATTTAAACGATTATCAAAAAAATGTATTAACTCTTAATAAATCCATATCAAGGCCCCTACCTCAAGACTTCTATTCAAAATATTGATGCAACTAGGCCAAAAAACAGGGAAGCTCTTTTCACTAAATTAATGTTAATTTTTTACTTTTTATTGTAATTTAATAAGTTTTTAAAATTTGTGATCACATAATACTTTGTAGATTTTGCTTTGTAATTATGAAGTTCTCTTACATGTGAATACAGAACCTTACATAATATTCTCTACTGACTTCGCAAAACTATGTAGGTACATAGTATATATGTAGATTCATATGCAAGTTTCTAGGCATAGACTGCGTGTAGGCAACGCCACTGAGATTTATTAATTAGCGTTAGTTAATTCACTGTATAGTGGCTTAAAGTCGTCCTATATGACTTTAACTTCACCGTCTTCTTATAGTTTTGCTATAGCAGCATATATGTATCTGTGAAGCATTTCCCTAGAAAGTAAGTATTCCATTCCAAAGGAATGACAATTTTTTTTTATTTAATATAGTTGATCACATAAGACATATAAGACTTAATAGGGATGGTACAATGAGCACCTAGCTCAAGTGCCTGGACTATAGGTGCCACCTAACTAAATGAATGAATGATGAGCATTTCTTAGATTTCATGTTTCCAATAACATTTACAAATATATGCTAATAGAAAATAAAAACATTTTTGCTTACCAGAGGAATAATCTTACTACTTGCAATACAACAATAAGCGCAATTCTTCTTAAGAAAACTGGGCATACGACAGAAATCCTTAACTTTCGTACACGCTTATTTCATTGTTTGCCTTAAAAAAGGATATTTTGTGCGCTGCCACAGTGTTTTTGACTTCATCTATGTTCGCTTTCGTAAACTAAGCGTAACAATCCAGAGGAATGACAATCTAAGCGGTTACCAAAATCAGTAATTTTTAGAAAAGTTGTTACAATTTGTTTCATTAAAGCTTTAAGTGGAGTTTATATAAAAAAATATAATAACAACGTTTGTGTCTTTTGATTTTTTTTTTTTTTTACTTTTCTGTGCATCAGAAGATAGTAGATTTCCTTGGTTGCAATCCAGAGGACTGATATTCCTTCAAACAAAAACAAAAAAAAAAAATAATTTGGAATTACATCGTTACAAGTTAATTTGAGGAACAAATAAACATTATTTTCTGCAATTATTTCTGGTGTAAGATATCTTAAAAGAAGTATTATTTATGTAGAAATACAGGTATATGCAAAATATATGCCTTAAATTTAAAGCTTACAGCATATTCATTTTATAATTCAAAATAAAATGTAAATTTCCGGGAATGGGCCCCCATTCTCAATGGGGCATGCGCCCTAAGGCTTCCGCTACGCCACTGTTCGTCCCGCCCCAAAATCCATTTAATCACTTGAGGAAATTTTTAAATGTATGTATACTATTTCTAATCCTTTTTAAGCACTTGTAATTGTACTATGTTACACTTGAATGTCATGTTGCGTCGTGACAATTATGTGCGCACTCGAATGAGTATTTCCTTACCCTGGATTCTACTCACGGCCGGACAGACGTATATGTCGGAAGAAGATAAATCCTGGCAACTGTACATTTTACCATTGCAACGACTATATTTTTTGTAAAAGAGGTCATCCAAATAACTTCGCAAATTTGTGTCTGTGTATGCCGCACAATCGGAAAAGCATTCTCCGTTGCCCAATATCTTCTCGTTCACTATGTAACCTTGACCTAGACGAGTCACCTCCAAATAATTAACGCCTATAATGAAATGACGATATGGCAATGCTTATTAAAAAGTTATTATAGATTTTACGTCATAATGTACCTTCTTCATATTCCTGGGGATCGTTTCTCCAAAAGTGCGTGGGTAGTTTCGCCAAAAAAATTTTCATCCCGCCGGCTATTTCCTTCCATCTCCGTATTAAATTGCTCTTCGTTAATTTCATTTCATTCACGAACGAACCGGCTGGGAAAAAGAGAAAGACCCGTTACTTTTACGCGTGTCCGACTAGAAGGTGTTGGAAATCGTTTTACTTGTCTTACAGATCTCTCGCAATTGATACGACAGTTGCATCATCGCGAACGCTTTGATCTGGGTCAGAATTATGCGACTGTAGAGATTGTAGAAGAACTGATGTGGTGACTGTCCCAACTCGTGCACTATGTTCTCGTTTAGAGCCTATGGATCAGCATGATAGTTAATTTTATCTATTATCTTTATTTTTATCTATTATCTATTAACCATCGAGCGAGCCACCATTTTTTTCAAGAGAAACCTTTTATACATGGTATGTCATGTGTGGTATTCATGGCACAGCGCCATCTTCTGTAGAGTGTATGTACTGTTTGGACGGTGTTGCAATGGTAACATAATTGTGACTTGTGCGTAACGTCTCATTCATGTGCCACTTCGCGAAATAAAATGTCAGACACCAGACGTGTTTTATTTGTGAATACATTACAATATAAATGACAATGGCCAATACCAACATTTTTATTTTAAATGCTACACCCTGTATATTATTCATTTTTTTTTGGATTCTTCAGAAAATTCTAGACATATTTCATATACAATTTGCTATCTTCAACTGTTTAGGAAATATGTTTTCAGTTTTTTTTTTGCAAAAAAATAACATCAAAGAAAGAAAATTATTTGATTACAGAAATTCGCTGCAATACACTCAAAAACTAACAAGTAATCTGCTTATTTCTTGATATTGTAAAAAAAATCATTGCTTTTTACCGATATGAAATAAACAAAAACTGTAAATACTTTTGTTTACTTAAACGCCTGGCCTTAGCAAATCGTTATCTGCTTGCATGATAGTTTAGTTGTCAGTGTTATAGTCGTTTGAGTTTCGCACCCATTTATTTATTATCGAATTTATCCCATTTGGCGGATACACAGTGTATACAGGGTGTATCAGATATAGAGGTAAATATAATAATATGTAGCAGCTGTAATCATATACAATCAAAAAGCGTTAATGTACAAGGGGTCTATCTGTCAGCATTAACGAGAAAAAAATATTTTATAAATGTCGTGGGCTAGAGCCGCACCTGTGCCCAACCTAAATGCTGTCCCGAGTATACCCCCACATACCACTATCATTCAGCCATTACCGCTGTTAGTTTTGTGTGGATCGCCGCTTGGAGTGCAAGCCACTTCGAACATTTTATTTAAATTCTTCCAGTCTCGAAAAAACGATCCTTTTCAGGACCATCATGATTTCATATAAAGAAAATCGAAGCTTGATGCATCGGCAAAAGCGCGGGAATGTATAGATTCATTTTCGCACGACATCGTAGTAAACAGGCGTGTTTGCAAATTTTCTGTATCTACATTTATTTCTGTGTAATTCGACACAATTCATATTGCGTTATATGATTAAATAAATCCAAAAGAAATAACTCAGATTCATGTGGTACTGTTTATTAACAACTAATTCTCGATTCGACAAAGCAAAAGAAAAATATTTACGTTTTTTGTAAGTACTAAAGTCGCATATCCGGTGAAACTCGAACGTCTTATCAGGATATTAAAAATAATACTTTGTAGAGTTACGTAGAATGCTCTTAACAAATAAGGAATGTTTATTTTATAAAAAGAAGAAATTAAAAATGCCTCAGTTTTGCTATTTTTACAAAGGCGTTTATTTATTCAGAATGACGTTAAATGAACTTACGGCATACCATTAAGAATAATACTAAATGAGTGCAATGTATTTATACATAATACCACGTTTAGCGGATACGTCATGTTAAGACTTTTCCTTGCATCAGGCCCGGACTAAAGAATTTTTGGCTCTAAATTTTACTTTTTTTTTTTATTCTTTAATGATGAAATCCGGTTTCGGTGGGTTTGTGCTTTATATGTCGTGTAGTTAACACCCAAGCAAAATTTACTTTTTTAATTGATACACCCTGTATAGCAGATTTTCTGATGAACACAGAAATATAATACTTACAGTGCTACGTTTGGTGAGCGTCTCCAACAATCCATGTTTGGGTACAAAAAGATTATGAATCTTTGCTGTCAACTGCATGACCGAATAGTCCCTGTGTGAGATGACACTGTTTATAAGATCTTCTATTGTATCACTGTTCATTCGCGATTTTGCATAATTTCCCATAATATTGTAGTTCACGTCGATTTTTTCAATCGCATCCAGCAACCAGTAAAACGGCTTCTGATATCACTGCTAACGGTACTCGATTCTACCATTTGCATTATTTTTATGGGATTGGTGGCCGGCACTACGTGTCTTGTTTCGTTTATAATAATGTCTGCTGTACGCATTTTCGACAGTATCTTCTGCTGCTTCTCTTCAACTGTTGTATTCGAAGATCGCACCAGCCTCTGTTCTATATCTCCCCAACTCCACTTCGTTATATCGTCCATAAAGACCACAATGGAAAAGCCGACAGATGGCGGAATAATCTCGAACGCCAGGAAAATCGTCAGAGTGTACGCGAAAGTCCGCAATGAGAATTTCATGATGGGAAACAGCGACGAGATTGAATGAAACTGAAGCAAAATACGTGGAAAGTGTTTGGTGGTATATCAGTACACATATTTCGTTATCTTGCAAGTGGATGATCTTTTTCCGCTCAGTGAATTCGTTTTCTTATCAGATTTTATTGCGACAACAAAAAATATAAATCAAACTACTCCCAGATAAAATGTATGTTTGTCTGTTTATTGATCTACATTAATGTTCCTTTAATGGCATATGTATTCTTATTGTTATTATATCAACAGGATTTTTTATATGGCAAAGTTCATTTATTAAATAGCTGTTAGCTGAATTAAAATTTTGATAACTGGAATATCCACGTAAGTGGTTCATTAAAAGTTTATGATGTTCTATTACTTACTTATACAGGGTGTATCAAATAAAAAAGTAAATTTTGCTTGGGTGTTAACTACACGACATATAAAGCACAAATCCACCGAAACCGGATTTCATCATTAAAAAATAAAAAAAAAAGTAAAATTTAGAGCCAAAAATTCTTTAGTCCGGGCCTGATGCAAGGAAACGTCATGTTAAGCACCCGCTAAACGTGGTATTATGTATACATACATTGCACTCATTTAGTATTATTCTTAATGGTATGCCGTAAGTTCATTTAACGTCATTCTGAATAAATAAAGGCCCTTGTAAAAATAGCAAAACTGAGGCATTTTAAATTTCTTCTTTTTATAAAATAAATATTCCTTTTTTGTTAAGAGCATTCTACGTAAGTCTACGAAGTATTGTTTTTAATATCCTGATAAGACGTTCGAGTTTCACCGGATATGCGACTTCAGTAGTTACGAAAAACGTAAATATTTTTCTTTTGCTTTGTCGAATCGAGAGTTAGTTGTTAATAAACGGTACCACATGAATCTGAGTTATTTCTTTTAGATTTATTTAATCATATAACGCAAAATGAATTGAATCGAATTACACAGAAATAAATGTAGATACAGAAAATTTGCAAATACGCCTTTTTATTATGATGTCGCGCGAAAATAAATCTATACATTTCCGCGCTTTTGCCGATGCATCAAGCTTCGATTTTTTTATATGAAATCATGATGGTCCTGAAAAGGATCGTTTTTTCGAGACGGGAAGAATTTAAATAAAATGTTCGAAGTGGCTTGCACTCCAAGCGGCGATCTGCACAAAACTAACAGCGGTAATGGTTGGTATGTGGGGGTATTTCTCGGGACAGCATTTAGGTTGGGCACAGGTGCGGCTCTAGCTCACGCATTTATAAAATATTTTTTTTCTCGTTATGCTTACAGATAGGCCCCTTGTGCAGTAAGACTTTTTCGATCGTATATGATTACAGCTGCTACATATTATTATATTTTACTTATTCTCGGATGACACCCTGATTTGCGATTTTGAATTTGGATTCTACGACCATAAGCTATTTCTATAGCTACATGTTGCCGTTTTTGAGTTACTTACATTGTTCTTTTTTTTAGTAATAATGATTAGGTACTATAAAGGATAGATACTACCATTAAAACATGAAAGAAAAATTATTTATTTATTTTAGTGTTATCACAAATCTACAAGATTCAATCAAAAATTAATATAATTGAGGTATATAATATAATAATGTAATTGATTTCGCCTTTTTCAATAAAATCACCATAAATTTTTACTGAAATCGTACGTGACTAGTTTTAAACTCAGAAATCCGCCGAAACCTTCCTGCCTCTTGAAATACAGTCCAGCGCCGATTAGGGGCGTCGGCACTCTCGGTACGACGTCCTGGGAGTCGATGAAAGGCACCGTTGTCTGGGCGGCGTCTTTGTCATAAGCAGTGTGCGTGAACATCACGTACTGATTACCTTCGGATTTGGGCTCGTTTTGGTGCGCCTTGGTCGGGACGTCCACTTCTCCAAGACTAACTCGGTCCTAATTGTTAACAATAAAACGACTTTACGCGTCGTGAACTGTTTTAAGTGTATTGCCTTATAAATACCTTCTATTGGTAGTGGAGAATTGGGTGCTCAAATTGTCGATCCACGTGCTCGCTTGTTTTGAGTACAGTTTACCGGTTGGGAAGTAGAAACGAGTCACTCTGATTTCTAAATTTAAATGAGCTAGACCTCCGCGCACGTTTGAATCGATTGTCTTGAATCTTACACCTTTGAACAAAGAAATAATGTAATATTAAAAAGGCACTACGGTCATATACAGTTCGCCCGAAAAGTCATCCGATTTGATGGATTATCGTTAACAATATATATTTGATAACTAATAATTGTAACTGCAACGAATCTTTATGATACATACACTGACCACGTTCTCATATAGAAGCAGTGATAAGTATATAAATGTGATTTTATTTTAAAATTTTATTTATAATCACCTGCGTACATTGGTACTCATAAACACATTAGTTTGCCAACGTGTCAAAAAGTTTTATTAAAGTATTTATATTTATTAGATGACTAATAGTTAAGTACGAACTTTCTTTACTATTTGTGTTTGTATGTATCATAAGCAATATCGCGCTGTGCAAATGAAATCAAATCAGCGGAATACACAGCCAAGCGATACTGAGAACACTAATGAACGTTAAAATACAACCAAGACTGGTTTTGGGAATGTATTCGAGAACACAACAGGCTGACAAACCGCCATAAAGATCACTTTGCTGTGGGTGGCCGGACATTCGGCAATCGAAAGAACCGAAAAAGCCGGTGAGTTAGTAAGAAAAGGATCATCCGCTTCGTATATACGCCCAGAGTATGTTCTAGGAGTGTTTAAAAACAGAGTACGAGAGCAGGTAAGAAGTTGAGTCAAAGAGAAATCCAAAGAACACCGGAATAATTCAACCAGGAACATTCATGGTAAGTCTTTTAATAAGGGACCAAAAAACAAAGCTGAAAAATTATTAAAACTGAGTAGCAATCATCTTCGCGTCCTAACAGGAGATTGTATACTGAAAGAACACCTACAGAAAATTGGTAGATACTAACTGCAGACTGTGTAATCTGTAAACGCTGCGTCATATAAGATGCTGAAGCTTAACTGTCACAGGACCTATCCAGAAGTAAACTAAAAATTACCGTTTTAATAAAAGATCAATATCTTCAGAACTATAAAACAACTCCAATTATTACTATTATTTTTTTCTTTCAAATTAAACCTCTTCCACTAAACTGGCAAATTGAATCTTTCTAGATTTTCGAACGCGCTGTATATTGACATTTTGTTCTTACCAGTCAGTAAAACGTCTCCTAGTTGGCGATCCGGTAAAATATGCAGATCGATCGCGCGATTCTTCCAATCGATCTTGAAGTAGTCTTGCTTATGATAAATGTAGCGATCGTTTAACCGGAATCCGTTCACGGGAACCCATTCCAATGTATCCGAATCGAGATGGCCCCGTAAGGCAACAGCTCGCCCTGTTGCACCTGCAGATGTATTATCTTGTTCTTCTTGACGAATCTCACGCCAGTCTACCACCCGATTCCTGCCTTAACATCGGAGACGGCTTGATGCAGACTAAAATATCTGTCGGAGAGTGGTCCTGAATCGTCGCAAAGGCAGACGCAATACGGACAGGAGTCCCGTCTAGCTTCTTACGGAATATAGCGGACTAGGACAGGTGATTTTGTCTCCCATGATTTCCTTTACGGTTTCGATGTAATTGTATCTGCGACCCGAGTTCATGTACTAAACGCAGAGAAAAAGAAACGATGAATCACGAACGACTAGTGGTTTGCGTTCAAAATGTGGTTAAATGAGTGAGCTCCAAATTAAAACAAAAGATTTATATTATTTTATTTGAGTCGCAGATTCATAAGTTTTTTGCTTCATCGGAGACATTCTAATATAAACAAGATTAAAAGTAGGAATGATAAAAACTATAGTATATTACTTAACAATTACAATTTAGAGATTGAAACAAACAGTTTATCTACTTAAATAACCTTGCATTATAAGTTAAAAATTTCGACAATCTTATTGAAATATTTAAAGTATCATAATTTTAAATAAAACTCTTGAGATTAGTAGCCAAATTTTTTTAATTCCTTTTAATTCATTTTCATTGTTCCTGACGTTCCAACGTAATTCCTTTCTTCGCTAGGTTTTTTTTTTTTTTATGTGTGTTGTATAAGGTTGAATTATGGGAATGCTAGGGATGAGTGCTCCCGATCGGACTTGTTCTTTCGGAGCTGATTCGCTTATCGGAGTAGGTGCACCAAGTTCCCTTTTCGTAAAAGAACGGGTACAGGGAACTGAATGCAGTCTCCGACTCGATTGCCAATCGATTACGAATCGATAACTTTCTTTTTCTTATAATTTTTTTTCCATAATCTATAATTGATCAAGAGTCGATTTAGTGAAAAAAAAAAAAATAAGTCCGCTTCACTTGAGGCCACTGTGTATTGTCGAGATTCGTAATAAAACAAATAACTTTCAAATGAGCCAGTGGTAGCACGTAAAAAATTTATATTTTTAAAGACACTTCAAGCTATCTTTGGTAATCTTTGCAAAGCTGGGATTCGCGGGTTCTTTTCTGAATGCCTCACTAAAACCAAAGTTTATATTATGTCGCAAAATAACGGGAGAAATAACTAATATTTTTTTTTTTTGGTGGATACTTATACAGGGTATTCCACATAACTGGTTCATTAAAAGTTTATGATGTTCTATTATTTACTTTATTTAAATTGGCACCAGTATCTGTTCGATTTAACTATAAATGTAAAATACCTTAATCAAAATATCACTTCCGGTTGACCGGAAATGGATGTCAACTTTCTTATTTTAAATAGAATGATATAATTTTTTATTCATTTTGGATTCTAAAACTATAAATACGCCAGTTTTCATTAGCTATTCCTATAGTACATGTTGCCGTTTTTTGAGTTATTTAAGTTTTTCTTTTTTTTTAGTCATAATCATTGCATCATTGAAAAATTAATATCTCGGTTAATACTGCAAGTAGACACTCCAAATTTGCTATGTTATGAATGTAGATATAACTCTAAGAAACGGTAAGAACACTTTACATTCTAACATACAGGCTGTTCAAAATGAGGAACAAAGTGACATATTTTCAAATGCAGAAAACTCATTTTTTTTAAATGGAACACCCTGTATTTTAATTCGGGAACTAGGAAGTAAATATCATCCCTATCGCTTTATAATGAGCATTCTTATACCTATCTTTAATAGATTTTGAGATATGAGCGCTTTTTGTTAAACATACTAAGTATTCTTTTTTTTAATAGAACACCCGTTTTTAATTCGGAATTAAGAAGTAAATATCATCCCCTATCACTTTATATCAGCATTCCCTATACCTAAATTTTAGGATATGAACGACTTTTTGTTAAACAGACTAAGTAGCCCTATCTTTGCGTGTTTGTAGCTGGCTCTGAATGGGATTAATGTCAAATTCATTGACTAACCAAAAGTGTTTATGTATATCATTGTAATCACATTTCGTATAACGCAATATTAATAGAAATGACATTCGAACAGACATTCTTGATATGGTTATTCAAAAATAATACATGAATTTGACCGTGAATCCATTTCAGAGCCAGCTACAAACATTAAAGATAGGGCTACTTAGCCTGTTTAACAAAAAGTCGCTCATATCTCAAATCTATTAAAGATGGTATAGGGAATGCTCATATAAAGTGATAGGGATGATATTTACTTCCTAATTCCGAATTAAAATACAGGGTGTTCTATTTTAAAAAAAATGAGTTTTCTGCATTTGAAAATATGTTTTGAACACCCTGTATGTTAGAATGTAAAGTGTTCTTACTGTTTCTTAGAGTTATATCTACATTCATAACATAGCAAATTTGGAGTGTCTACTTGCAGTATTAACCGAGATATTAATTTCTCAATGATGCAATGATTATGACTAAAAAAAAAGAAAAACTTAAATAACTCAAAAACGGCAACATGTAGCTATAGGAATACCTAGTGAAAACTGACGTATTTATAGTTGTAGAATCTAAAAATGAATAAAAAATTATATGATTCTATTTAAAATAACAAAGTTGACATCCATTTCCGGTCAACCGGAAGAGATATTTTGGTTAAGGTATTTTACATTTATAGTTCCAATCGAACAGATACCGGTGCCAACATCTGAAATATAAGTAAATAATAGAACATCATAAACTTTTAATGAACCAGTTACGTGGAATACCTGTATATATTGACATACGTCTAGCCTACTGTATAAAATAATGTATTTTGCAAGCTTGTAAACCGCGAAAGAGTTTTTTCTATTTTTCCTCTCTAAGAAGTAACTCTAAAGATTAACTCTGTTTTTTTACATTTTTTCCAAGATGTACAAGTAATCAAGAGTCGATTTAATGAAAAAAAAAAAAAGTAATTAGTCCCGCTTTCAACTAAATTCGGACCACTGTGCGTTGGTAAAGCTTATCGTTTTTGTTACTCACAGCTGGACAGACGTTTATCCCGGAGTCGGAGAGATATCTGCAGTTGTACATCGAGCCGCTGCAACGGCGCTGTCTTCTAAAATAGACGTCGTCTAAATACTTTCCGATGGTAGCCTCTTCGTGGAGCTCACAATCGTTGTAGCACGCTTTGCCTTTCTGCAATATCTTCTCGTTGAACTATGTAGCCCTGTGCCACACGAGTAATTTCCAAATAATTAACGTCTAATATAGAAACATTCATTTCAAGAGCCTGATACGCTTTATATAGCTTTTATATATATATATATATATATATATATACCTTTCTCATATTTCTTCGGATCGTTCTTCCAAAAATGCGTCGGTAGATTATCCAAAATACGCTTCATCTCCTCAGCGGCCTTTTTCGATGTGTTTCTAAAAGTCGCCTTAGTCAACTTTGCTTCATTTCTAAACGAAGCGATAAAAACGGAAAGAATTAATGTCTCATCTTTGTGCGTATTCGAAAATCGTTTTACCGTTTCCGTAGATCTCACGCAATTGAAAAGAGAGTTGCATGATCGTGTACGCTTTGAGCTGGGTTAGAGCTATCCGACTGTAGAGATTGTAGAAGAACTGATGTGGCGACTGTCCCAACTCGTGTACTATCTGCTCGTTGAGGATCTGTGAATCAATTATTAGACTGTTTGTTTCTGGCAGCAAAGTATTTTTATGTGTAGATTGTAAGCAGATCTATAGGTTGAAAAGAAAATGATGGTAATGTGTTCCAATTACTTTAAAGATGGCATATTAATCAAACAACTATGGTAAATAACTTATTAGAAATTTTTATAGTTTCTAATTTTTGCTTTTAGGAAAAAATCTTTTCTACAAAAATGATATAGAATTCAATGTTACATAACCTAAACATATTTTAAAATATACTGGGTGTTCAGGAAGACTGGGTTTTTTATTATAGCTCTATTTTTGCTTTCAGGAAAAACTCTTTTCTACAAAAGAATTCAATAGTGCATAAGCTAAAAATATTTTTAAATATACCAGGTGTTCGGGAAGACTGGGTTTTACTTTATAGCTCTATTTTTGCTTTTAGGAAAAAAATCTTTTCTACAAAAGTCTTATAGAATTGAATGCTGCATAACCTAAACACATATTTTTAAATATACGGAGTGTTCAGGAAGACTAGGTTTTTCATTAAAGCTCTATTTTTGCTTTTAGGAAAAAATCTTTTCTACGAAAGTCTTATAGAATTAATGCAATCAGAAAATATTTTCGACTACACAGGATGTTCGCGAAGATTGGGTCTTTGATTATAGCTTTATTTTTGCTTTTAAGGGGAAAACCTTTTCTACAAAAGTTGTACAGAATTAAACAACCTAAACATATTTTCGACTATACAGGGTGTTCCAAAAGTAAGAACAAAAGAAAACTACTACTGCACATTCTAAAAGTGCCACCATCTTCGCTGACGAATAGTGCGCTATATTTAGTTATAATTTATAACAAGGCCGGCAGTACGGCTGAGAAGGAAGGGTGCATCATTGCCAATCTTGAAAGTCAAGCAGCAGTATGCGGTACCGTTTGTTGGTTTGGGTGACCATTCGGACAACACTTCTCAGCGGCTCGGTGTATTCCGATACCCTAAGCCAAGGGAAAACCCTTGGCCTGTAATGCTGAGGTATTATTATTAATAATTAAGTCACGGGTTCAAAATGGTCACCATTCTGTTGAATGTATAATGCAATACGACCTTTCATAGTGTAAAAAATATTCTGCAATATATTTGGTGTTATTTCATTGTTCATTTACTTGTAATTGTATTCATCAGTCATTTAAGTTATTAATTCTTGTCTTATATACTTATGTACATTTTTTAGCGATCCGAAATTATTTTCTCGCAATGTGTGCATTATTTAGTGGTATTAAATTAAAAACTGTCAGGAAAAATTATATTGCTACTCACACACAAAATGACAGATTTCAAAATGACATTAGAAATATAATTACTTATCATAAAAGGTAAGCGGTTTATGATGATATGCATCATGCAATTCATTTTAAAAGCCTGCGTATAATCGGTATTCTATTCAGTATATATCACAATGGGCTGTGAATGAAACAATGTTATCAAAATCGAACTCTGAAATGTGTATTATTATTGATAAAGTTTAAAAATTAACATGTCCAAATGGACAATGAATTAGGAAAAAAAGTAAACCCGTTAGAGAAAAAAGAAAAGCAAATACTACAGCTGTATTACCTTAGCTCTGTGTGTACGTGAAACAATACTTAACACTACCTTACCTACAATTATCATTTCCTATCTTTTACCGTATTATTTTTGGCCATCATCGCGAGCAGTCCCGACCGCTTGCCCGCGGGCACCAAGAGCTTGTAGATCTTCTCTGTCAGCCTCCTGATCGAGGACGATTGGTGTGAGACGATATTCTTGGCGAAATCCTCCAACGTGGACGGGTTCACTCCGAGCGTCGCATAATCGTACAATTCGTCGTAGTAGAAGTCGATCTGTTCGATGGTACTCAGCAGGGAATCGAAATCTCTCTCAATATTGATACTGAGCCGTGTTGACGTTATCAGATCCAACAGAGCCTTGGATTCGGTCGCCTCGATTATTTGTTTCGACGCCTTCATTATGGTCTGCAGTTGATGCACCTGGGACAGTATCTTCGCCTGTTTGACGAGCATAGTCCTATTACGAGACGGTGGTAGTCTACCTTCAATGGCTTCCCAACCTGACTCGACTATAGCTTTCGTAAAAGCGACCGTCGACAAGCTGGCAGGTAACTTAACAGCTTTGGAGGAGTCGAAAACTATGAGGACGTACGCGAAAATCAGTAAGGGGAATTTCATGGCTGCGTAATAACGGCGAAGGACTGGATAGAACCGAAACTGAATAACGTACAGTGGAAGATATCAGTTAATCTATGTGTTTGTTCGTTATCTGACTTGTCAGAAAAATCTCTACTGATAAGAGAAATTAATGTGATAATTCAGTAGATACAGCTCTTTATATTTATTATTTTCATTTTAAACTTCATTGATTCAAAAAATAAAGTAGGTCGAAATTAATCTGAGATAAGGCGTCTGTCTATTTATCACTTCCTGTTTAGATATTTTTAAAAATGTTTGTCAAATAATTTATTTCGAATTGAATCGATATAAAAACAGTCGACCAGACTCGGTATGAGTTTATCTTAAAATTGTAGTTGTAAATATTACCCAAATACCATTAAATAAAAATAAAGAACTATCTCGCTGTATCTACTCCACCACATTCACAATGCGAATCATTAACCCTCCTAATTCTACATACATAAATATGATTTAAAATACCGTGACTTGTTATTAATTCTACCTCCTGATACGATAAATTAGCCCTCATTTCCCTAAAACCTGTGACGCTACCGGAAAATTCTAGTCCACCTCCATTTAAGGTAACTAACCCACCTACTCTGCTAATCATTACCATCATTTATCCCTAAACGCTTTTTTAACTACCCTAGCCGAAATTAGCCCAAATCTAATAATCGCGCTATCTGCCCTAGACACCGCCTCTTTCGCTAATTTTATCCGCCCTTCATTTACCTGATTGTACCTACGTTGAGCCTAGTCCGAAAAAGTTTTATATCCCCTCACGCACATATCCCAAGATCCTAATAACAAATCAATCGGATTTTTTAAATTCCCTAACGCTTCTAATACGGATAAGCTATCTGTTATAATTCTCACGTCCCGTATAAAAATCCCATTTGCACCTTAATTATAATTAGTTCCGGACTTTATTTTGCAACTAATCCTGCCTGAAAAATATTGCAATGATTCCCTAATTTAAACTTTTCATTATATATTTCGATACCCCTATTACAAACAACAAAAGCCGCCCCTGTACCACCCTCACTCCTCGACCCAGTCTCCATTTGTCCGCATTAAAATTTAATTTATTATCTAAACTCCAATTTAAAATATTTTGCTAAAGCCTGATTAGGCCTATTTTTTAACTATTCTATGCCCTGCTTTAACTAATAACGTGATCCACCACAATCTCTGTAATATAATTTCAAAGCAGCATTATTGTATAAATATTCCAATACTGCGGTGCCGGACGCGAACTCTGTGGACAATCCTTAGAATTTCCCTTGTAAATACTTAATACTCGGTTCCTCAACTTATCCCGACTCTGTCAGAAAAATATCGGCTAGCGATTTCTAACTCCTAAATTACCTGGGCCAACTTTACGCTATTAATGTACTATTAATTTGCCCACCAAGGCGATTATCAAAAGCACCTTTAATATCTAAACAATATGAATCCGCTAATGCATATACTTTTTTAACCTGCCGGTTTAACAAAAGATTTATTACCCTATCTATCGCATCTACAGTTAATTTACCCTTACTAAATCCATATTGAACTATAACTAACAGCTTCTTGCGTTGTTTCGCCGTGTGTCAAAACTTTCGCTCGACGTTTCGTGTTCCCATTACTGATTAGCTTCTTCAGCGATAACTGAAATCCCATCTTCTTATCCTGAAGAAGCTGTCAGTATAACAGCAAACGTCGAGCCGAAAGTTTTGGACACACGGCGAAACCCGCAAGATGGCTGTTATTATATTACAACCGCCGTGAAAGCCTACGCAGCGTTTACAATTCCATATTGCCCTACATCTATAGCATTTTGATCGGCATAAAAAAATATATTTCTATTATAATTAACCTATTAATCCTTCCGATAACCGGTAATAAACTAATAGATTTATCAATACTTGGATCTGTCATATCACTCATATCAGTTTTACCCGGTTTAGGAATAACTTTAACTAATTGACGTTTCCAGCATGCCTCTATCTAAACATCTATTAAATGATTTCCCAAAAAATACGTTACTGCCTCATAAGAGTCCTTAATACAATATCAGCAGTAATACCGTCTATACCCGGCGCTTTGGATTCATCGACCTGAAAGCAACCTCTATTTCAGAATCAGAAAAACCTAAATCATCTGTATCCCTAGATTCATACCCTACTCGCTAATTCCTTAATACGTTTATGTTTTTTTTCCCGTCGTCTATAATTGTGTCACTTGGGAAAAAAACTATTTAATAATAAATCCGCAGTTTCCTCTGCTTCTATTAAGCACTAAATGTCAGACAGACATTAGTTTCAAGCAATGGCCTCAGCGCACTCATATCAACTTTGTTTCTTCTTTTGTTTTTCTTCAAGAAGAGAGATACATACAACCCGTAACAGCTTTACTGTGAAGGATAAATGGAATAAACAATTGTCCTATTGTTTGTGCTAGTTAAAATCTAGGATACGTCTAAGATGTACAATTGGAAATATTTTGTATTAAACTTCAAAATTGTAAAAAAAAATAATGGCTACTATAAATTGATTTAAATAAAAAGTCTATTCTTATATTAAAATGGTACATTTAATTCAATATTTTGTAGAAGTTATCATTACATTTTTTGATTACAAAGAAAAATATCTACGAGTACTTAAATTATATAAAATATAAACACAATTTTATCTATCTGTCATATAAACAGATCAGTTGATTCGATTTATTTATAGTATCTAATAATAATGGTAATTCTATTTAAACGTATCTTTGGCGTTTTGCCTATATTCATATACAATCTAGGAATTAGGTTATTTGTTCGATATTGGCTCAGGCAACACTTCCATATTCGGCGGCGATATCGCTTCCAATTCGGGCGGTTGCGTGGGCAACGTAAAGTCCAGATGATTGCCGAAGTTGTACGTTAACACCTTGAGCCCGATGAATCCCCCATGATTACTGGCGGACTTGAAATAAATCCCCGCACCGGCCAGGGGCATGGGTATGATCGGCACCACGGGCTGGGCGTCCAAAAATGGCACGGTAGTTTGGGCGGCGTCCTTATCGAAATCCGTGTGCATAAACTCTAGGAATTGGTTGTGCGTGGACTTGATAATGTTCGGACTGCGGGCTCTGGTGGGTACGTCGACTGGGCCCAAGAGGATCTTCGAACGTTTTTCGCCTAGCGAGTATTCCGTTTTCGGATTGTCACGCCATTCGCTCGACTCATTCGGTCTGTACAATTTGCCGGATTCGAAGTCGAAGGGCGTCACTCGGATCTCGAAGTTTAAATGGGAGCCGATCAGTTTGAATTTGACCCCTTGAAAATTGAATCAATCAGAACTCCATTTAATACATACACTTAAAAGCACAAACGTTTTGCGATCAATACTAAAATTATCTAAAATAATCCTTCCTTAATCCTTTATCTCCTTTTTAAAATTTAAGTACGTTAATCTTTTCAAATGATTTTGCTCTAAATGTTGGCGTTTGTGACAATTTTATTTTTATTTTATCTCTCGGTTCGTATGTGTGATATCTTTCGAGTTTTGTATCCACGAATTTGTCTGTTTGTTACTAATTTGACGTTATATGTATAATCTTTACATAATACAATTACCATGCTTTCTAATACTTTCGTTATTAGAATAGATCACGTTTTTTTTAATCGTTGATCACAGTGCATGCTCGCACTAAACACTTTGACAGTTCGTATGTCACCAAAATTTGCTTAAAGAACAGCTGACTCTAATCAGGAAAGTATTTAAAAGCATGGTATACATTGATGTGATAGGCTTTCCTTACCTGTCAATACGAACCCTTGCTGGTTGGGCAACTGAGAATTATCACCCTGCAAAACATCTAAGTCCAAGGCGCGGTTCTCCCAACTCAAAGTGAAATACTGTTGCCTGTTGTAGATGAAACGATCGGTTATTTTCATGTCGCTCACGGGCACCCATTCCAACTGGATTCGTCGACAACTCCATGCCTCAACAAGGTGCCTTGTTGTATCTGCAGATGTATAATTCTATTCTTCTTCGTAAAACGAAGACCGGTGACTATCTTGTTCTCCGTCAAATTCGATTCGGCCGCTAACAAGCTGAAGTATCTATCCGAGTATATGCCTTCTTCGTCGCAAAGGCACATGCAATAGGAGCAGTGCCAGAATAACCATCGCCACCAGCTGTCCACCTTGATCCTGTTGTTGGGGCAGCTCTGTTTCTGCCCTAAGATCCTCCCATTCTCGTATTCGATGTAATTGTAGCGTCTACCAGTGCTGGCTGCCTGTAGATGTCGAATCGAAAATTATAACTATAAAAATTCCTCGATATGGATGGGTACTTACGGCCGGACAAATCCACATATCGGAATCTACGAAGCGACAATTGAATATCCGACCCTTACACCGCCTCTGCTGTCTGCAGTAGAGATTCTGGAAGCAGGAATGGCTCTTCGTGAATTGATAATAGCCGCAACTTTCCTTGCACGTGCCGTCCGGGTTTAGATCCACTTCGTTTTGGACGTATCCTTGCAGCAGTTGCGTTATTTCTAAGTAGTTCTCATCTTTAAACAAAACAATAACGAGCAATCAAATGGAGGAATTCATTTTATTTTTTTGGTACTGTTATACAGGTATAGAATGCTATCATTTTGAATGCACAAATCGTACTTCCTCCCTTCCCAACGATCGATTCACAAGTCCAATTGCAATACTTACAATTATAAAACAGTTTAAAAATAAATCAAGTGATAAAATAGTGAAAATCGAATTGTATAATTAACACACATTTCACACGGACAAACTACAATAGCCAAAAAGATTACGAATATTTTAAATGAAAAAGAAATAAGTAAAAGGCCGAGGTGAGGAAACACAGCTGATATCGGCGAAGACCTACATTCATCAATGCCGCTAGATTAGTACTGAATGCTTGTAGTGTTTGGAAAGACGGCCAATAGTGAAGAAGGGTGAAGAAGGGATTATAAATGTTCGCTGGCCAAATGTGTATGTATACCTTTTACGTATTTATCCGGATCGCACTTCCAAAAATGCGTACTCGCTCTCTCCATGGCTATCTTCATCTCTTCAGCAGTTTCCAAGGAGCGATTGATGAATTTATCCCGGGCCAGTTGGGATTCGGTGGAAAACGAACCAACTTTGTACAGCTCCAATAGCGTGTAGGAGAACTGCATCATGGCGTACCCTTTTATTTGAGTTAGGGCGATGGTATTGTAAAGATTATACAGTAGCTGATTGGGCGATTGCTTCGACATGCAGACAGAATTGCTGTCCAAGTCCTGGTATGACAAACAAAAAAAAACATTTATCAACTCTTTCGGTATGTTAATCAGCTATCATTTCAATATCTGTTTATCAAAATGTTACAGATAAAATGGTTAAAAGTCCCATTTACTTACTACTATGGATGTTTGACAGTTACAATTAATAAGAATCTAATTTTGATACTTCTGCCAACATTAGACAAAATTGATAAAAAATACTTTGATTCTCGTAGGCAGAATCATATGTTTTATTCCACAAAACCTAGACTTAACTCTATGATTATGGCACCTGTAGTGAGAATGTGTAACACCTTTAACTCAATATCAGATGGATCACACTAGCTGCACTTTTGAATAAATGTACATCTAGTGTTACCTTTAGATAATATATAATATTATACAATATATATTATATATTATACCATTGGCATTGTACCATTGTCTTCCACTGTTTGTGTCAGTCACCATGGAGAATGATTTTGATTGTTTTATTTAACATATTTATTATGGATGTTTTCATTATTTGGTTTTACCGGCAAATAAATAAAAGGTCTTACCACACTTTTCATGACACTAAACATTAATTTCAATAGTAAAACTATCACCATCAGTAGTCCAGTGTTACTGATGATGATAACTTCGCTATCGAAACGTGTACAGAATGTATTCTAAATTTATGATATTTATGTTTTCAAAATTTGTACTGTTGTCAATGCCATAGTTGTATTTTTGTTATCTTTGATCTCCTGTTTAATAATTGACAGTTAAAATTGATAAAATTGCATTTTGATAAATGCTGATATCAAAGCTCTAATATAAAATGGCTAAAAATGTCATTTTCATACTTTCAATTGAAATAAATTTGATAACTAATCCATTTATGCCTATTAAATTTGACAAAATTATAATAAATTCATTTCGTAATCCTTTCAAATCTATTTGCAATAGATAGACAGTCGTTTGACAATAGTTTTTGTTCAGACAGAGCACACGACCTGATCATGAATCGATAGCAAGGATAGTCGCACAACTGCATTGTTTAAATAGTGTGCGCTATTTGTTATAATTTTCTTTCGAGTCATCAGTTGTAAATAATGTCAGAATGGCTGTATTTTTGAATTCATTTATTATCATTTATGCATGTCTTGCTAGTTTTCTTTCTATATGTAATTTGCAAGAAGAATCGTTAAAAAGAACAATAATAATATTTATGTTAAAATACAGAGTGTCCCGCAGTTAACTGACCAAATTTATTAATTCTGAATAAAATATGTTTAACAAACCTTGATCCGCAATTGATTTATTTGAATACTATGACCCGAAGGACCTAGTTTCTAGTGAATGAACCAGATATAGAATCGGTAAATTAGAAAAGTTGCGTATTTTAGAGATTAATAGAATATTGAGAGGAAAATAAAAATCTCGAAATACGTGAACAAAAAAAAAACTGAAAGGGCATTGAGTTTTGAAAACATGTAAAAAGGTATGAGATTTTTTTTATCGTAAAATAACTTGCTTTCTATATCAGATCTTCCATACAACGTTTCCGCATTGAAGAACTGCGATCAACTTATCATTTTTTTTTACATTTGTTTTTCTATTGTATTTTCTTTCCTCTTGTAATTCTACTTATACGATAACTAGTAAAACGGTTCTGGATAAGAGTAATGACCCGCTGTTTCTTTAAACATTAATTTGTTTAATTATGCACAGGAAAATCATTTACTTGGTTAGAGCAGAAACATTTCAATTGTTAATGGATCCAATAGTTACTAGAATAATCGAGTTGCTGTAGTACTTCAGGTGAGCAAGAGTTAGGATTAATTGAAAGGCTTATTGTAATAACGCCTAATGTCCCAAATTAAAAAAAGTCAGTTATCAAGCTTTAAAGTTTTAGAAAAATGCATAAAACTCTCTACTATTTAATTTAAAAGTGAAGTATGTTGGTGAGACTTATCATGTTATTACAATAAGCCCTTCAATTGTATTACTTAGCTTTTCTTGAATAAAGTGTCTAAAATATCAATTTTTTTCCTCTTATAAACCGACCCTGCATCTTATTATACGCCCAGAGATAGCAATAATGTCCTTATTAAAGCCGATCCTGTATCTCTAAGATGAGTCAGAGTAGTCATTATTAATTAGATCTTTGCCGAGACTTATGTCAGGTATCTTTACGTAGTTTGGTCACTGACGGACCCTGTATATTTATTCTTAATGGAATTTCTTTGTTTTCATATGGTTTTTAATTTGAATCAGAATTACCGATCTGTTTCGTATACGGACAAAAAAAAATGATGGCTGTGCGTTAAAACATAAAATAGACAAATTGCGAAATGAATGGGAATGTTATTTTAATATTTCCAACACTAAAAAAAAATAACTTTTCCGTCTGTCGAATATCATTATAAATTGCGAAATGCCCTCAAATATACTGTTAATCTGGTGTGATTAATGTTTCACAGTATATTATATTATTGAAGTGTTTAGAGATTATGTTCTTGCTTTATTAGTTTGCTAAAATAGCGAGAAAATAGTTGCAATCTCTAGATATTTATCTTTATAATCTTGGAAACGTTTAACATTAAATTTACAACAAATTTTCACGCTTTAAGTATACGGGGTATTCCCCGTAGGCGGTTCATTAGAAGTAAGTTATAATATAGCATATCTGGGGTCTCTACTTACACTATTAACCGAGATTAATTTCTAATTGATGCAATGGATTAATACTAAAAAAAGAAAAACTCAAAATAACTCGTTTAAATTAACGAAGATATAATTGCGATAATCTTTACTCGGAATCGGTTAAGTCAATAGTAATTTGTGCTATATATACACTTCCCAATAATACCTTCAATATTCTATCGAACAACTGTCCGTCTTTGATGTAAATTCCGATCTTGTTCAATAACTTCGCCACCGGATAAGCGGGGTCCTTCAGCACGGCCTCGGTGAAGTCGATCCACGGCTTGTTTGGGCGAAGCTATTCTGCCAGGAGTCGTCTGTTGCTCTTGGAACAACCTGAAACTCTTATACAGGCCAGAGATCCCTCTCAACAGGCTCTCGACTTCTTGATAGAGCGGGATAGTTTCCAAGACTTCCAGACCATCGTTCAGGCCGTCAGTGAAGTTCGAATCGAGAATATCCCCGAATTTTTCATACTCCCCGATCAGAGCCACTTCAGGTAGCGATTCTTTGCTCGAAGTAACTTCGTTGGTCGTTTCTGATACGAAACTCTTCCATAGTTCCGTCTCTAATGCCAAGAACTCTTTCCTCCTGATGTCGATTAAGGTAGGCGACCATTTTGTTCGCGTACATTCGCTGGATTCTAGCAGAAACGCCACGTATAGTAAAAATAATATCTTCCTCATGTTGTCTCTTATGAATCGTAAGGTATTTTTGTAATAATAATAAATAATAATTGTTCACATCACTTGAATTCACTTAATTGTTAGAATGTCATCGTCAGGTGGTACTTTCGTTAAGATTAAACACATTCGAATGGTGCTTCGTATCGTCTGTCAGTATTCCGTTTGAAAAAATAATTTGTTAATCTGGAATACTAGAGAAGTGAATCATGCAGATATGGCTACTACTACTACTATATGAATATCGTTCCAACAATTTTTATTCCCTGTCTAACGCGTGTTCGCTATGTTAAATATTTAATTGGTGACATCCTGTTTATACCAATCAATAATAAATATGAGAGCTCAGAATACCCTCTCTGCCTATCCACGTGATAATGACTCAAATTTACGTTTTTATCTTTTCCAATAACTATAAGAAATGAAATAACTAACAATATTCTCCAGCAAATAACAAAGATCATAAACTGTGTAAAAGGTTATGAAGTTAATTAAACAGTCACTCACAACACTCTGCTTTCTGCTGTAATTAAGAATACAGACACTTTACTTTTTTAGGAACAATTAGATATATATTTTCTCTTTTATATCGTGGTGATGCCAAAAATGCAGCGCAAAATCTGCATCTTAAGAGGAAATGTGTTAAACAAAATTTGGACAAACTTAGGTATTTGTTTCTGTCTTATCATTAAATAGAAATCCAACAAATATTATACAATGTGTTCGAAAAGAACAACGTAATTATTGTTTTATTATTTAGAAATTTCAATGTAGTAGATTGTTAAACGAATGTTCACACCTTGTATCAGATTCTTTTTTTAGATATCAAATATGTAGCAAAAAAAACGTTATATTCATAAAAGAAATGTTGAAAGTTTTAACCTTGGAGATGTATTATGTAATTCCGAAGTAATCCATTATACATATCATTTCGCATTCGCATAATAGTTGCAGTTCTTTCGATTTGTGTGGTTTAATAATGTACATTCTACTTCCTAGGTAACCCAACAGAAGAAATAACAAACAGAATTAAGTCGTAGAACTTCGCTGGTGATTCAATTGACCTTCCCCTCCTAATTTATCAGTTTGTAACAATAGATTAAGATATTATTAATCAAACACGAAGAAATAATTACAACAATGCATATATTGATTCAAGCACATCTAATCAAAAACATATTATAAGAATTATATTTTTAACTGAAAATAATTTGTATCTGAATTGCCGAATAAGGAGTTCAGATAAATTTCATTTTGTATTACGTAAAATAATCTCATCAATACCACACGAGCATTGATTTAAATTCGAAGCTCTTATGGTATACTACTGCAGATAAAACATGCGTCAAATCACGGATTATATTTTTGGATAAAACCAGGTAAATTTGGACGTGACTCAAAGCCAGAGAAACAGTCCTTTTGGAAAATATGAAAATGTAGTTTTGTACGGTCCCAATAAATACATATTATTTTTATTATTATGTCAGGGTAAATTTAAATTTTCGTTATTAGAATTAGATACTGCCAACTCTGAAATTAGTTCATCTCTCATAAATAATAATAAATAGTTTTTTCATATTTTCTGATACAAAGAACTTAAATAAACATATTCCATATGGTCCCATAGACCAGGCACGTAGTTTGATAACTGGTTCACGCACTGATCCGAATCCAGCCAGGACACTGGAGGCGGTATTTGTGGGCCCAGCCCTAATCAAAGGATATCCATAAGCCTGGGAAAGCATTCAACGGTCTTTCAGGCAGAGATATTCGCCCTTGCAGTCTGTGTGGAAATGATTGCACAGGGAGGGGCTGCATGAGAGGAAAATAAATATAATGACTGACAATCAGACTGCTATCAAGGCAATTTCGAACTCTATAACTAGGTTAAAACTAGTTAGAAACTGCAAACAATCTCTCAATGCACTGGCACGAGACTACACGGTGTCTCTGATTTTGATGCCGGGACATGAGGATATAAAGGGCAATGTCATAGCCGACGAACTAGCCAAGGAGGGCTCTAAAAGACACTTCATAGGTCCAAAACCCGTATGTGGGATTAGTAAGGACTCCGGGAGATTGGAGATTGGTTAGATAAAGAAAGTACAAAGAAATGGAGGTCGACTGAAGGTCAACTCCATACTAAAGCGCTAATAGGAGATGGGGATGTTAGTTTCTCTGATAACCTACTCAGACGCAGCAAGAAAGAAGCTAAAACCCTTACTGAGCTGGTAACTGGATACTGTCCCCTGCATTCTACAAAGCATCTATACAACACTGGTCGAGTATATAAGGGAACGTGGTGCAGAGGATGCGAACTACAGAAGGAAACGAGTTTACATGTGAGAACAGAAATATTTTGGGAAAGATCTATTGGAGCCCTCGAGGGTTCTCAAGGTTCCACTGGGCAAGATACTGGCCTTTATAGAGAACACCAAGCTGCTCGAGTGGAAGTAAGAGATTTAATAGCGACGGTACAATGAGCACTTAGTTCAAGTGCCTGGACTATAGGTCCACTCTAAATTAGTGAATTTAAAATTAAAAAATTGGAAAAGGAACTACAGGATGCTTCAAATGCTAGTAAACTAGCTTTGATCTCTCATCAGTGCAACCTGACAAACAAATAACATAGTTATTCTATCCGAGGAACAAATGCCCTATAACTAATTTAGATTACTATTCTGTGATGGTTCTTGAAATTGACCCAAAACAAAGACATAACATGTATACCAATAATTTAGAAAAAAGAAATATCTACATGATGAAAAGAAAAAAAAGAAAATCACCTGTCTGCTTATTATTAAAATAAAAAAAAACTATGTTTTTTATCTGTCATTTAGTGAATGACAGAATCTGTCAAATAGAAAAGCAAAAATGCTAATTGCAAAAACGACAGGATTTGTTTAAAGTACTGCTTAATATATTATATGATTTTCCTTTAAAAAAAAAATGTTATTTGACTGTCTTCCGACTTTTCGAACGAATTGTATAATATTTACTGATTTTATAATGCACATTACATGCATAGCATAACATGAAAATGTTATAAAGAAAAATTTTGATGTAATAATTAACAATTCAATGGATTTTCTTACGTAAATATAGATTAAAGTTCCATTGTAGCAAATAAACCGGTTTCATTATAAATAAGAAAATATTTGCAAATTATTTATTTATTTAACAGCCAGCCTGTATTTGCTTTCATTTTTATTCGCAATTATGTTGCTAAGTTCCCCTGATTCTAAGGTCGTTTTGAGATTACGTTTTTATATATTTATATATATATACTAATACGTCTTTGCTCAATAACCTCTTATCTGCATTTATTCCGTCAAAAGGCAACATTACAAATCACACTTACGTACATACATACACATAGGCATTATAAAATAAACAATGTGGTTTTACGATTTCTGTGTACATCACTCTCGCTCGCTGTGGTTTAAAATGACATACAGATATATCATATCATTATGCCGTTTTCCGCTAGACTTAATCGTCACAAAAGAGCGATATACAGAAAGTAATCTGAGCAATTGTTTTGTATCACAATCGGAAATGGTATCAGAATCAAGTTGAAAATAATATATGTATCGGGATAATGCATAATAATGTCTTTCCTAATAGGTATTAATTTAATTGTCGATGAACAAATAATATATTTTTAATAAACTTTAAATTGATGGCGAATAAAACAAAGTAGGTTCTATATCTGAAACGCATTAGTATTACACTTTCACAAATAGCACAGTGACGGAGCAGAATTATTTGCAAAATTAACTGTGGGATCTTGATGAGAACACTAACAACACGAAATAACACTGCAACTTTTATAATGATATCTACGATCGTTTTTAGAGTCGCGACACGCTGAGACCATCAATATGATACCTTTTTAACACCTTTTCTTTTGTCTCTCTACGAACGGTGAACATATAATAAACACGACACATACGGCCGCCGAATTCTAACTGGAATTAATGGAGAAACGACCTACGGTGTGTATACGGTTCTCCTCCGTCCGTCCGTTTTCAATTAGAGGGGAAAAAGTGAAGTGGTAATAATACCGGTTCACCGTGCACACCGTCATCATCATCATTGAACGAGAAACGACTGCGGGTTGGTCAGTATTGTTGGTCTGGCAATAATGCGAGTCGGCGTTTATTCGCTCGATCTGTTTGTTTGTCTTTTATTGCGTTTTGTGATTAAATGGATGGTGTTGAGCTGATCGATTTCCACGAAAGGTTACGTAAGATGCACGTAAAGAAGGACATGTGTTAATCTAACAAAAAAAACGCGGCATTTAACTGCGAAATTTGGGTTAAATACAGTCAAACAAAAATCATTGTTAAAGTAACAAAATGCGAAAGATTTGATAATATTTTTAGCATTGTTTTAACAATCAAGATAATTTTATTTTAAACATTCAATACTCTTAGGGGAATAAGTATTCGGGTAAAATAAACAACTATTTCATGTTAAATTAACCAAAAGAATTCATTAAAATAAAAAGCAGAAGTTGCTAGGTTAGTTAAATACACATTTTAAGTTAAATTGAGTAAATGTTATCTGTTATGTCAAAATAACAATTTTTGTTGTGTTAAACAAGAAAATTATGTTGATCCAAAACAGAATTGCTTTCTAGTTAATAATATTTTATTGCTACAGCAATCTATCGGGCATTTTTTGATTCGCTTTACAATGTTCAAGTATCTTGGTATTGTACATTTATCATCTCATTCATGACATAAAGTGTAAAATATCTGTAAGGCGGGATATATTTAAAACCCTCAAAAAATAGCAATTTTACTGACATCACTGCCATTGCACACCACCAATCGCTGCTTTAATGGTCGCAACTCCTATTGAATGTTTGACTGGTAAATGCGCTAGATTAATATTTTATTAACTCTGACTGTTGTGCTTTATGATCCTTATATGTCATTTACTGGTGTGAAATGGAAGGAACGCCATCTTCAAAATTCTTACTGTAACAATTAATTTATGTAAAGTCAAACAAAAATATTGTCACATCACACGCATTTGAGCTTAACAAAGTGATTTTGATTAATTCAACATTTTTTTTTCTCTACGCGTGGGATAGGTGGGAAGAGATTGATGTTTAAGAAGAAGTTTGGAATTTAAATCGTCCGGCCCCAGATGCGTTTTGCGACCATTCGTGAAGATTTAAATATAAAGGCGCGCGATTTAGCAAATGTGTGTTAAATTTGAATTTCCCGCGAGAAAGTTGAATTAGGTTACTTCGTCTGTCGATTTAAAGGCATGTCATTGTTATGTTATCAAATGAATTGTTTGATAATACAACAAGAAAACGCTGTTCTGGTGATGGTAATTGTTAAAACAGTGACTATATGAGCTTTTAACTGTGTCTCTCATGACATTTTACTTCTAAAGTTTTTTTATTATGGCGTTAGAGGAGATTCTTTAAAAAAATTGAATCCTATTTGACGGACAGAAAGCAGAGGGTGGTAATAAATAACGTAAAATCAAACCAGAAATCAGTCTCTCTGAATGAGTACCATAAGGTTCAAAACTAGGGCCAATATTATGTTTAATTTATGTATAAATCTACGAATGTGTCAATGCATAATGTATGCAGATGATACCACTCTTTTTTCTTTTAAAGCCGATAATGAAACTCCTTTAAATAAAAAAGAAACTGATGGACTGGGAAGTTGAATTCTGGTATCAGGCCAATAAATTGAAACTTAACAATACGAAAACACAAAGAATAACATTTGAAGTAAAATCAAGGAATAAAATTATTGGGAATACATATCGATTTGGGCTTAACTTAGGGAAACTACGTTGATTTCATTTGTAGAAAATTACATATTACGGTGTATCAAATAAGAAAGATGATTCAAATGACTGATGTTGAAACAGCTAAACTAGTATATTAGAGTAATTTCTACTCTAATGTAAATAATAGTATACTCCTAATGGGGTAGCGCAAAACAAAGTATGGAGAGGATCTTTAAAATTCAAAAGGAATGCGTAAGAACTATTAAAAAAGTAGAGAGCATTATAAACCTTTTTTTTTTTTCAGGAAATGGAAATATTGACGGTACCGTCTTTATTTATTTTCAACATTTTAATACATCTCAAACAGAATGACGCAAACTTTGAGATTCAATCAGATGTGCATAGTTACTCTACGAGGTGTAATAGTAATTTGAGAATACCCTATCATAGATTGTCCACAACGCAACAGTCGGTAAAACATCAGTGTACAAAATTCTTTAATTCATTGCAATATGATATTAGAATATTGCCATTAAAACAATTCAAACCAGCTTTAGAACAACAGTTGATTAAATGTGCTTTTTATGTCAGTGAAGATTTTTTTTGCTACAAAATCAATGTGAAACACATGTTTGTTAAGTTTATGTATATAACAGTTTATGCTTTATTTGTATTTTTTCGGTGACTTTTTTTTTAGCATATGTTACTTTAGGTATACTGTGGAAATGAAATTTTCTATCTATCCATCTATAATGAAGAAACTGTTTGGCAGTATGCCAAAATATTACTCAGACAAATTATGCAAAAGAAAGGTTATGCAAAATTTTAAAACGATCGGCCTACTGATTTTGTCAATTTTGCCTCAGGTGAAGTACTTTTTCCGTTCACAATGCGCCAATATGTTATTAAAGAAAAAAGGTTATCCAGAACAAAAAGTTATAGCGTTATCCGAGAAGAAGGTATGTCCTAATTTTTCATCCAAAATTAAAAAAAATCACAGTCTCAGGTGGGCTTGAGCCTAAAGCCAAATTGACAAAATCAAAGTAGGCTGAAAATTCTAAAATTTCACATAACTTTTAAATAATTTTTCTTAGTAAAACTTTGGCATACTACTAACAGAAGCTAAAATAGTTCTTACTCAACTTAAAAGCCTGCTTGATTTTACAAAATCAAAAGTCAATCAATTTTTTTTGTCGATTATACTTATTGTGAACGCAATCCGGGGACGCCCTGTATAAACTAAAAAACATGTTGAATTTATCGATTGTTACTGTTGTATGTTGAATACTTCTGTTTAGAGCTTTTTTTTTGTTATTAAAAACGATTACAGCTCAACTGGTCACTTTATTAAGAGAAACATGGCGCTTGTAATATTAAAGGTTTTTTCTTAACGTATGCCGTGCAAGTTTATTCCTGTGTCATGTAAGCATTTCACAAAATCGTGTATCACAAAATACGCAGTTTTTGACGTTTTGTGATTGCCTCATTCTTTGTTCCTTAGATTTCTAGCCTAGCGTATCCTGGAAAACTGTTTTGCATTATATAAAATAAGCCCCAATGGTAACATACAATCATTAAATACATGACTATTTCAACTTAATATATAATAACAATAGTTTTCTAAAAAGGCGGGAACCATTTATTGGAAAACAAAATCATCCGCCATCTATTACTTCAATTTTACGATCAGAAGGGATATTAAGTTCATTGTCTGAGCCATTATATCATTTTACAGTCGATTCACAATAAGAACGTAGCATTGGAAAAGATAGCCTTATATTTTGAGCATTTGCTATTGGTTAACACTTAAGACAAGATTACATACGACGAAAAAAAGCTGTTTCTGTATACGAAATTTATGTTGGATCAAATGAAATATTACTGATCGCTACGGTTACTGCTAAAACGTTTTGTTGCTTTCGAGAATCTGTTTAATTGTTTTTTGTGTTCCTCGTTATATTATTACATACTTTGTTTAGCATATTGCGTTTTTGGCAGTGTGATAGGGACGCCGATTGCAGCGCCATTCACTGTGAACGGACTTTAAACAGGGAGGCATTTATGTGGCACCGTTAAACTTTATGCCCGGTAGTGTACGCGGCAAATTTAAAATGCTGAAAGTGCAAAACTTTCCTCGCGCACAAAAGCGACATGCATTCTTCGCAGATTTATATATTAGGTAAATGGCAACGTTCAAGGTTTCCATTCTCGCGGACGGATTTAGTCGATCGTTTTTTACGTAATCGTCGGCACTAATATATGTATGAATCACGATGTCTCACTTCTTTCTTCCTTTTTGCTGTACCCGCTTTTCTATTTTTCCTGCTAAATATGTATCGTGGTTTACCTCTTAATCAGCGAACTATCGAATTTCTTTGTCACTATATCCTGTACAATAATAATTTATCTGCGTGCGTAAATTATTTAACAAGCACAATTTATCCAGTGCATAACAAAGGAGATAATATTTCGACGTTTATTATGTTAAAAAATGACAAGAATTGTATTGATGCAATAGATGAAAATGAGTTTTTATCCATTTCACGCCAATCTTGATTTATTATTTTTATATTTATTTTATTAAATAAAATTAAGTGACTTTGCTATCGCTTATGATTGCTGTAAACGATATTGCCATAAACAAATAAAATCAATATAATATTAGACGTCTATATAAATATTACTATCTATAATTCCTGATGCGTCTTTATCTACGGCGGAAGTTTTTTTTTTATATCAATAATTTCACATCATCATAGAGGCTAAAATGAACGGCGAAATACATCCAAGGAAAAAGGTACAGCTTGTATTCTTATCTCCCAGAAGTTTTATAAACACAACATTGAAAACTGTTTTGTTCCTTATCGCATTCGTGTTTGTATGTTGGATCATACATTAAATAATTGTGTTTTTTTTTAAATTATGTGTACGTGCTAAGCTAAGTATCTTATCGCACAAAAAAAAGATTAAATATATACACGATCTGTGTAGACTACAACGAGGTTTATAGACAAGCATCCTAACATGTATGGGAAAATATGAGATTCGCCTAGGGATTCCCCACGTTTTGTAGCGATTAGGTCGATATGCGTCTCGGATGAGGCTAGTTTATCTGGTACAGATTTCAGGCATCCGTTTTTTTAAGTTGCATCAATCGATAAAAAGTAGTTATTTTTATGCATAGATACATATACATTAGAATGTATTTTACTGATATGGTCATCAATAAAAAAAAAACTGTTAAGAGTACTTTTGGGAATATCTTGAATCTTATTCACTGTTAAAATTCGATTATGTAAAATGTAAATTAATTTATTGGTTTTGGAAGATTTGTCCAAACAATGGCTTTCACAAACAAGACGAGACATTAATGAAAATTTAGTAAATCATATTATAAGATTACATTACATGTACATAGCATACATAAACCAACGCAACAATTAAATGATACATTTCAAAAAATGGTCCCAAGTGTCAGAAAAAAAAAAAAACATTGAGCCACATTCTACTTTATACTAATCTGTAATTAATATTCTAAACTTGCTGCATATAATAAGTCTTGCCTATATAGTTAATATTAGAATCTTATTAATTAAGTATTATTTTAGCAACAGTGGAAAATGCTTCTTTGAACAATATTTTAAAAAAAAAGCATCCATCTCCTAAATATAATGAAAAATTAATTTATTCTTTGAAAGAATATAGATCTATTTACTAATTTGTCATCTCTTAACAACAAATTAATATAGAAGCGATTAAAAATTACACACGTTTTAAATAATTCTAAGATCAACTTCCTCCGATTGGAAAAGTATCTATAACATCATGAAGTCGAGTATTACCACAGAATGCTGCTGTTTTAATGCTGTCCAGATTATTAATTACCAATTTAGAGTTATGTAACTGTTCTACATAGTTATACATTTAATATCACTCAATTTAATACTTGGTTGTAAAAAAAACGGAACGATATCCTTGTTATTGAAATTGTATTGGTTTGATTAAAATACTGATACAGTTCAATTCATTTGCTTATACGAAACTTGATTGGTTTGGTTAGAAATCGAAGAAACTTTATTATTAGTTTCCCAGTCAACCAATTTAAGTTTCCTACAATTATTTTTAGTAACTTCAACATACGTGTATTAAAATAACTATTAATGTAATAGAAAATTGTAGGTAATTTCATGATTCAATGTTGAAAGTTACTAAAAATAATTGTGGAAAATTTAAATTTGCTTGCCTGGGTTAAAAAAAAAAATTGAAAGACTCGATTAGTTTAATTAAAAAACTTGAGAAACTAAATTGCTTTAATTAAGGCATGAGATGCTCTGTTGATTTGATTAAAAATTGAAGAAATTTAATTGGTTTGGTTAAAGAAATTGGGAAACCTGATTTAGCTTGATTGACCTGTTTAAAAAACTTGAAAAACTAGATTAATTTAATTAAGTCATAAGAAACTGTTGATTTGGTTAGAAAATTGAAGAAATCTCATTGGTGTGGTTAAAAATAAAATTGGAAACCTGATTAGTTTGATTAACAAACTTGAAAGCTGGATTAAATTTTATTAAAACGTGAGGAACTCCGATGATTTGGTTGAAAATTGAAGACATTTGATTAGTTTTCTTAAAAAAAAGCTGGGAGACTCGATTAGCCTGATTAAAAAACTTGAAAAACTAGATTAATTTAATTAAGATATGAGACATTCTGTTGATTTGGTTAAAAATTGAAGAAATTTAGTTGGTTGGGTTAAAAAAATTGGGAGACCCGATTAGTTTGATAAAAAAAAAACTTGAGAAACCGGATTAAATTTGATTAAAACATGAGAAACTCCGTTGATTAGGTTAAAAATTAAAAAAAAATGATTAGTTTGATTAAAAAACTGGAGAAACTGGATTTAATTTGATTAAAACATGAGAAACTAGTGATTTGGTTGAAAATTGAAGACATTTGATTAGTTTTGTCAAAAAAAAAAAACTGAGAGACTCGATTGGTTTGATTAAAAAACTTGAAAAACTAGGTTCGTGTAATTAAAACATGAAACTCTGTTGGTTTAGCTAAAAATTGAAGAAATTTGATTAGTTTGGCTAAAAACATGAGAAACTCGATTGGTGTAATTAAAAAAATCGAGATACTATATTAACCTGATTAAAATATGAGAAACTTTGCTGATTTGATTAAAAACTGAAGAAACTCGATTAGTTTGATTAAAGCATGAAAAACTAGGTCGATTTAGTTAAAAATTGAAAGAAATTCGGTTACTTTAGTTAAAAAAAAAAACTTGAGAAACTCGATTAGTTTAATAAAAACATGAGAAAGAAGATTACTTTGATTAAAGCATGAGACACTAGATTGATTTAGTTAAAAAGTGAGTAGTAATCGAAGATCTTTTGCATAAAAAACTTCGGCAAACTTGATTAGTTTGGCTAAAAAAACTTTTGAAACCGGATTTATTTGGCTAAAAACATTTAAAAAAAAGCTATTGATTTATTGCACAACATTTTATGATACTAAGACCGATAAAGAAATTTGAATTTGAATTGTAAACTTTGAGAAATTTATACATGTAGATTTAATGAAGAAAAACCCGCAAAATGCAGGATTGAAATAAAGAATCTGAAAGTTTTCCATTTTTAAAATAATGTTATCGCAAATTGTTGAAATTTTCTACGTCCATGTGGCTATTTTTATTTTTAACTTCGGGGCTTATATTTAAAGATAACTTTGAACTTGAAAACAGAATATTTGAACTTGTTGAACTTTTACGGTTAAGATGATGGAAGAGAATTTAAAAGATACAATCAACGTTTCCCCCATTGCATTCTTCTCTTTATCTCACCTGCGTACTCGCCAACAAATCCAACAGCGCCGAATGCCCCAGGAACTTCCTCCTGGGCACTATGAACCTGTGCACCCTCTCCAATTGCGAGTTCACGCTGAACGAGTGATGCGACACGATGTTCTTCGCGAAATCCTCCAACGTGGACCGGTCTATGTAATCCTTGCGGCTCGCGTACTCCTGCATCTGCGAGTACGCGTGATCTATGTCGTCGACGAACTGCAGCAGGTCGTTGAATCGCAACTCCACCTTGATGGTGCGCGTCAATACGCTCACTATCTCGTACATGGCTTCCAGTTTGGCGTCGTCGATCAGATGGCCGATGTTGCTGATCTTCCTGTCCAGTTCCTCGATCCTCCGGAGGATCTTGCGCTCCTTCATCTGCATCGAGATGGGCAGGTCGATCTCGGAACGGTCTTCTATCATGTTGAAGCCCAGCTTGATTATGGTGCTGGTCAGACCTAGGATGGAACTGGTTAATGGGGTTACTTCGGCGTTAGTCGCGATGCATAAACATAATGTCACTAATAGGAATGTCGTTAGTAGTGCGAGCTTCATCTTTGCTCTTATTATTATTAGTATTATTATTGTCTTTATAATAGTACGCGCTGATACGGGACAAAGACACCAAACACTAGCATCCACCGAATCGATAAACGGGAGCCAGCAGACGACTCGTGTTTCGTCTGCTTTACTGCTCTAAGGCAGGCGGAGGCCATGCGATTTATAAATTCGTCATTATCTCAACTGTTTCCCGCGCGTCTGCAGATTGTCCCCCACCACTTCTGCCTACTGACTTTGTTGGAGTTTGGAAGCGATTGCTTCTAATTCGAACCAGATAGATGCCTTGTGTTAAATGAATTCACAGACATACATATGTTTGTACGTACAGATGTATACGTCATGGGAAAGAGCTAAGACCTTTACGTTTACCTCCTCATGGTCAAAAACGAATACAAACGAACTTTTTCTTTTTATTAATTAATTAGGGGTTTCACAATAATAATAATAATAATAAAGAAACGTTTTAAACCGGTTGTTGTATTTTAAAATCAAGTAAAAACCTTTTTTTGCTAATTTTCTTAGATTTTGTAATTCTTGTAAATAGTTATAAGGTGTAGGCAGCTTTTTTCTAGTTATTATTCGCTATTTTACATTAATTTCATTATCTTATCTAATATTATAAGAAAAAAACACAAAGTACATGTTTATTTATAATTGAGTCAAGGATATTTTTAGATTCTTATTATTACCGTAGGTTGCAAAATGTTTGTTTTTCGTTATATGTGTACAGAATGAACGGTTTATAACGGGAGCTATCTCTAAAATGCAAAAGAAAATCAACTTATATATATATATATATATATTTATTTCGATTAGTACTCAAAATAAGGGTGAAAACCTGAAACAGAAATCTATTTTTCTCTGTAATATGTGATAATATCGTGTTTTTATTATGCGGCCAAAAAGATCTTTTAATTTTTCGCTAAAGTCGTGCTCAGGTATTCTTATTATTTCTTTTAACTATTTTTTTTTTTGTTCAATAGTACATTACATAGGAGGTGAAAATGTTTTATTACAGTACACTGATAAAAATGCGTGGAAAATTTAGTTGAAACATTATATTGATTTATATCTGAAAAATCATACACACTGATCAAGGAACCTGGAAAAATCGTTTGGAATATTGCATTGTTTTGTAACCAAGAAGTCATATTCTGTGGTAATATTACAGGGACAGACAGTAATTCTACAGTGTTAAATGACATAAACATTTATAATTCGTAACAAAAAGAAACATTTTTTTTCATGTTTTTAGTATGATATTACATGGATAGATGAACGTTCAGTAGCAGAGGCAGTAATTTTACTGTTAGATAGCATAAAAACTCATACTTCGTATAAAAATTCATGCATCGATCAGCGGTAAAAACATTGTTTTTCTTTCAGTGTACAGAAATAATGTTGGGATGAAACTTCCATATTATACTATTACTAGTACATTATTTCATTTATAATTATCAATTTTACTTTATTACGCTATTATAATTTTTACTGCGAAAGAAATGTTCACCAAGTAATAACAATTGAAGATAATTTTTGAGGTATTGATCTTGACAAACTTATTTTAAATGTCGAGTCTTGAAATTTAGGCGTATTTTACATGTTTTACTAATTTCTTACTTTTACTCCCATTGCCTTACTTTCATCTTGCTTCCTTTACTCCATTCTTCCCTGGCGATGCTTCTTAATGCTCTCTGGATGAATCTTTCTCTATACTGTTAAATCGTTGTCAATGTATTTCTTTGTCCCTTTCAATGTATTTTTCGCCTTCACTATTTCCTATTTTGCTTCGAATATTTCTAGTTCTGCTTTTACTATTTAGAATCCCCTAGATCTTGCTTTCTTATGTTAGCTTGTTGTACATTGGTATTCCTCTGTAGCTCGACTCGTAAGAACTGCTCTATCTATTCATTTCTAATAATGTTGTTCCCTCTTTTATATTCTGATATTTTCCTCTTTATCTTGGAATTTATCGATTCTTTTCTTTAATCCAATTTCCCCACTCTTCTTCTTTCCTGTCCCATTCGAGTTCGTTCTCCTTTATTATTTTTTTCCTTTAACTCTTTTATTCCGCACTACTTCTAGTCAAGTCTTCAATTATTTATTTCATCATTCCCTTCAATTTAATTCTTCCATCATTTGTGTTTCTCTCATTTCTTCTTTATCTCCTGGCTTTATCTCCTTCCTTTCTTATTTTTCCTTTTCTCTCCTGCTTTCCTTTGTTCTGGCGATGTTAAAGTTTTGTTTTTGACTTTTACTAAATATGTCCCCGGCTTCATTCTCCTCTGTTTCACCGCCTTCTCTCCCGTGAATCGTTTTTACAAAATTACCAACCAATAAAATTCAATACGACTTAAATAGCAGAACGACAAATAAAAACATTCGGCTACTTAAAGTGTATAGAATAGAATTATTAATAATTAAAAACCATCGTACTAAAAGCTATTACAATATTTAACAGGTTAACCTTCAGAATTGAAAAAAAAAGGATAAAAGAGAAACAACGATAAACTAAGTAATAATAAGAATAGATAAGGAAAGGTACCGAATTAGTAATCTGTAAACAAGCTTTCAAAAAGCAAAGTATAATTTTGTTCCATACAATAATTTATTATTAATTATAAAATATATGTATTATAATTATCTCAGTCTGTTGTTTAATGTAAGATTTGGTTTACATAAATAAAAAAAAACACGAAATAGAGAAAAAGCTGGAACTGAAATTAAAATTTTAACAGGCAATAAATCGTTAATGACACAACTGTTCCATTATCTGCCTATTTATAGAGTTACTTTTATTATAAATATGTCAAAAATACAAACACCAAGAGGTAATAAATCATGCTAAAAACTGTCTAAAGTTAAAATGTATAAGAATAATTTTACAGAATTGACGAAACACTGTCACATACATGATATATAAAAAAAGTAAAAACGATATATCACACAAAGAAGTTCTCAATTGTATTAATCCTGTTAAAATCCTTAGGCAAAAAATGCATTTAACCATAATCCTACTGTAAACATATTGAAAAATTGTTCCAAAATCATTAAAGCCACTGCAATGCATTGTATTTCAAACAATAATTTCTTAATGGAATAAATTAGTAAAAATGCTCAATCATTCGTGTTTAATTGCAGGTAGCCTTCTACGAGGTATTGAACGGATTATGGGTACGAAACGGGCTGCAAATTAAAGGGCAAGCCATGACCTACATTCAGTGTAACTTCTGCAACTCCATGGTCGACGCGGATCTTTATCTACTCCAAATTTGTTCCACCAGGATACCGGCAGATACTTTCCTCAACATAGTCATAGAGAAGTATGTCATCATCTTGTTGTTCTCAATCGTCCAGAATACCCGTAAAACCTTGTTTCGTTGTAACTTCGCAGATTCCACGTCAAGGAATGGATGAGCCTCGCCCCCTACCAGTCGCTCCAAAACTCCTACTTGGACGGCGAGCACGATACGCCCATGCTGGAGAGCCTACTGACGTTCCTCGCCACTCTGGTCAGCGTTCGCACCAACCTGGGTCTGTCGGAGACCGCCCTGAACCGATTGGAGATGGTCACACTGCTTTGCATGGGAGACAAGACGCATTCGCAGCTCATGGAACTGATGCCGGAGAGATGTGGGACGTCGCAGAGCAGGGATTTCGAAGCATTGCTGGCGGAGGTGGCCGATTATAGGGCGCCCGCGCTCGAAGCCAGTGGAAATATGCAGCAGGGGATGTACGTGCCCAAATCCCAGATTTGGGAGAGGCAATACGATCCGATACACGTACTGTTGAGGGCGGTGCACAGGAGGGATTTCCAAACATCTATGGATAGATACACTGAATAGTAAGTACTTATTGTTAGTACAGTGAAATCTCCCTTGAACGGACACCAACGGGACCAACTGATTATGTCCGTTCAGGAGGGGTGTCCGCAGAACAGAAATATGTAGTAGATACAACAAATCGTGTTTTAACGAAAAATGAATATATTAAAGAAACTGGGACATTTAAATCGTATATGTATATAAATGTTTTTAAAATAAATAAGAAACTTTAAACTTAAGAAAAAAAGTTTATTTCCTTTAGATATATACAAAGTATAATATAATATATACATAGATACATAGATGTAGTATGTAATACAAAACAGTGAAATGAATAGTCACTTTAAGGACGCAAAAATTCATATATTGTTGTTTGTCTTCTCTTTTTCTTTAAAATGGCGTCTTGAAATCGTATTTCTAATTTAGAAAGAAGCTCCAAAGACTCTGTATCTCCGTGATTTTCGACAAAACTTTTGAGCTGCTTGGTCTACCCTGACATAGCTTTATCATAATTTGGGATAGCTTCTGTTGGCACTGGAACCTCATCGACATCAGAATCTTCCGAAAGTTCTTGTATTTCAACTGGATTTGTAATTTCTTGTTCTGAATCTGGATCTTCAACATACAAATCTTCATCTACGTTCAAAAAAATCATTAAGGTTTTCATTATCCGTCAATTTCAATAAATTCTTATTTTTGAGGATATCTGAAAGTACACTAAGAGGCAAATCATCTTCTAGGCCAGATATATCAGCCTCAGTTAACTGGTCTTCACTTTGCATATTTGCATGATTAAATCCTACTTTGCGGAAGCAATTTTGAACTGTCTCTTTGGTTACTTGGTCCCAAGAGGTTTTTGCCAAATAAACTGCATCCAGTGGTGTAATTTTCTTTATTAACTCAAAAGCTGTACCAGCAGTTTTCAATGTTTACTAGCAGATGTTGAGTATTAGACTTCGGTAATAAGTTTTAAAATTCTTTATAATCCCTGGTCAAGTGGTTGTACAATTAGGGGGTAAAAATAATATTTTTATATTATTTAAGCGAACGTTTTTCGGATGAGGTCCCGCATTGTCTAAAAATAACAAAATGTTTCTTTTTTCTTTAGCTATTTTCCAATCTAGGTCTTGCAACCACTCTGTCATAATTTGTCCTATCATCCAAGCTTTCTTATTGTATTTCCAAGTTACAGGCAGGTTATTTATGTTAATGTTTTTAAAAGCTCTGGGTTTAGCTGCCTTACCAATGATTAGGAGTTTTTCTTTTTCACCCGCCATATTTGCACAATGCAAAATTGTAAACCTCTCTTTGGGATACTTACCCCCAATACATTTTTCCTTCTTTAATGTGAGCGTTTTGTCGGGTAGAGCCCTAAAATACAGGCCTGTCTCGTCGGCATTATAGATGTCTCTCGGTGAATATCCCTTAATCAAAGAAGGACATTTTTTTAAAAACGATGAAACATCTTCAGCATTAACCGAAGCTCCTTCTCCCGAAATCGCTTTAAAACTTATATTGTGACGGATTCTAAATTTATTGAGCCAACCAGAAGAAGCACTGAATGTAGAATGTCCCAAAGAAGCGGCTATTTCTCTTGCTTTACATCGTATTAGCGGACCTAAAAATAAAATAAGTTTTTTGCGTTTTTGTCACGACAAACTTATTGGTAATCTCACTCTTTTTATCTACATACATATTTTAGAATTTAATATGAAAAGAAAATCAACGCATTAATAAAAGAAAACCTTATCTAAAAAAATCATATGCATACCTGTTAAAGGAATCCCCTTATGGCGAGCTGCTGTAAACCAATCATAATACAATTTGTCAATTTTAGTACCATCACCCGTCAAAAAGCTTCTTTTTTCATTCAAATTGCTGTTCGACATCCATTTGTTTAGAAGGATTTGTTTATGTTTAATTATATCTGCAGTTTGTGTTTATTAAATATTAAAACGCTTGGATAAGTTCCTTACACTTAATTTCTCTTTATTGTAAACTTCAACAATCTCAATTTTTTGTTTAAGCGTGAGAATTTTTCTATTTGAAGCCATTTCTACAATGAATGTGTCGCCCACTGTGTCTTTTCCGCATAGACGTCAGACTAATATTGAATGCAGATTCAATCGAAAGCGTGCACCCAAAGAATAAGAACGGTAAATCCCCGACCAACTTGGGGAAGTCCCTAAATCACGCCAGGCAGAAATGCGTGACATCGGCTGCGTTTGTACCGAAAGATTAAAGTCGGTAAATCTCCGGTTTACTCGGGGAAGTCCCAGCGAAATTGGCGCGCGGCGCGATTGAGAAATGCAATAGTAATACTCTCGACAGAAAAAATAAGATAAGGCGTTTCTTTTTATTTTATTTTTTGTCCGGTTAAGAGAACATTTTCTCGTGTCCGCGTCCGTTCAAGAGAATGCCCGTCCAAGAAAGAGTTAATAGAATGGAAATTATATGAGAGCCGGTCGGGACCATGAGAAACTGTCCGTTTAAGGGAGGTGTCCGTGTAAGAGGGGTGTCCGCGAAGGGGAATTTCACTGTATAATATATTATGTATGTATAGATAATGATAACCGTTGAAAATGTTAATGACTGTGTAGATAGTAGTCTGGTAAAAAAAATTGTGGGATAACAGTCAAAAAGCGTAAATAAAACTTCTTGTAATTTAATCAAAGCTTTCGATATTTATATTAATATCTTCTTCAGGACTACATTTAAAATTATACAAGATAAGATTAATAAAGAATGACATATGTAAAAGAAATACTTACAGACAATTTTTATGAAGTTAAAAGTATACATTGACGTTGAAGTTGAACTTTTAATTTTGAATTTAAACAAAAGGAAAACGGAAACTTAAAAAATAGGCCGAAAGGGGTTCCATTAAATTTTAACAAGTGAAAATTCTAATTTAAAATTGCTTGGTTTTGGTAAAATGTAAGAAAAATGGAAAAGCTTTAAGGTGTGAAGCACGTGTTGTAAGTTAGGTTATGTTGTTTAATAAGAAAAGGAATTAAATTATGAACCTTTTCTATATATCTTATATTCTTTCCCTGCGTTGGCTATTAACATCCTTAGTTCCATTACGATCAATCTTATCTCCACCATTTCCTGACAAAACGGTATCCTTCTATGAGGATCATCTTCATTTAATTTTTTTACTACCCTGGTAGCAGAATGACGTAAAGTAACGTTTAATAGACGTTAATATCACGTAATATTGTGACGTCCATTAAACGTCATTTTACATCACTCTGCTAGCTGAGTAAACATACTTTATACGGATGAAACTTAGTTTTAGACAAGAAAAAAGGATCAATAAAGTAATATAAGGGCAGTTTTTCTTGAAGTTTAATAAGAACATCCAAAGAATTATCTTCATTGATAGCAATTTCGTGTTGTCTGATTGCTTCACGTCATCAAGACCTGTACGAAAACTGCATGTTAGAACAGAGACGTTTTGTCTTCCGTCGTCAAAACTAAATCTTTTTTATAGTGCAAGGCAAAAGGTGAAACTGAAACCCGGTACGAGCCCTTGGCCGCCCTTCCGAAACCCATCGGAGTGCGGATCTGCCTACGAAGATCCGCGCAAGATACTCAAATCGAAAGTATTCCATGCCGTCGCTTTAGTAGTACTCTACAAGGCCACCAGGGGGCACGTTTCCGAACACGTGATGGCTCTGCTGGTCTTCCTATTGGAGCAAGCTATAATAGTCTCGGATAAAGCGCCTGAAGACGATGTAAGTTGCTCTATTCGTTTTAAATCTTTACCACTCGCATTATTATCATCTGGATCAGTCTTCGAAGATGTGCACCAGCGGCCCCCAGCCTCAGCGACAAATGAACGATATGGATTTGGGCAATTGGTTCGGTAGCGATTCGCTGTCGGAGAATCTGCGCACCGTCGTAGGACGGGTGATCCTGACGCCCGAGCCGGAAGTGACGCCTTTGAACTACAGTTCCGATAGCGATCTGGATTGGGAAGGTTCCGAGGCGGAGAACGAGATGTCCGATATCTCGGCGGACGGTTCCACGAACGTACTGATGCTGGAGGAGGGCGATTGGAGCGCGCCGCCCAGCGGCAGCGATCTGATGGTCCTGGTGCCGGCCGCGGCGGCCAAGCTCAAGATTCGCCCACGTACGAGCAGATGTCGCTGCCAGGCAGTTCGAGTCAGACGCAAGTGTTGGCGTTGCCGCCCCCCTCCACTTCGACTTCGACCTTCGAGAGTGGTACCGAGAATATGGCCGTCGCAGTTCCCGGTGATAGGAGTATGGTTAGGATAGGACAGCCAGGTAGGTTACGTGAATAATTTGTAATAATTTGACAGCTGTCAATGTCAGAATTACACCTGCTAAATCGATATTTGAAAATTGAAATGTCCGACAAATATTGATGTCAAAATGTGGAAGTAATGTCTATCGGATAAAGGTTTGGAAATTTAAATTTTGACAGCTGTCAATGTCAAAATTACACTTGCTAAATTGACATTTGAAAATTAAATTGAAACGTCCGACAGATATTGATGTCAAAATGTGGATGCAATATCTAATAAATAAAGGTTTGGAAATTTATATTTTGACAGCTGTCAATGTCAAAATTACACCTGCTAAATCGATATTTCAAAATTGAAACGTCGGACAGATGTTGATGTCAAAATGTGGAAGTAATGTCTAATCAAATAAAGTTTTAGAAATTTAAATTTTGACAGCTGTCAATGTCAAAATTACACCTGCTAAATTGACATTTGAAAATTAAATTGAAACGTCCGACAGATATTGATATCAAAATGTAGATGCAATATCTAATAAATAAAGTTTTAGAAATTTAAATTTTGACAGCTGTCAATGTCAAAATTACACTTGCTAAATTGACATTTGAAAATTAAATTGAAACGTCCGACAGATATTGATGTCAAAATGTGGATGCAATATCTAATAAATAAAGGTTTGGAAATTTATATTTTGACAGCTGTCAATGTCAAAATTACACCTGCTAAATCGATATTTCAAAATTGAAACGTCGGACAGATGTTGATGTCAAAATGTGGAAGTAATGTCTAATAAATAAAGTTTTAGAAATTTAAATTTTGACAGCTGTCAATGTCAAAATTACACCTGCTAAATTGACATTTGAAAATTAAATTGAAACGTCCGACAGATATTGATATCAAAATGTAGATGCAATATCTAATAAATAAAGTTTTAGAAATTTAAATTTTGACAGCTGTCAATGTCAAAATTACACTTGCTAAATTGACATTTGAAAATTAAATTGAAACGTCCGACAGATATTGATGTCAAAATGTGGATGCAATATCTAATAAATAAAGTTTGGAAATTTATATTTTGACAGCTGTCAATGTCAAAATTACACCTGCTAAATCGATATTTCAAAATTGAAACGTCGGACAGATGTTGATGTCAAAATGTGGAAGTAATGTCTATAAAATAAAGTTTTAGAAATTTATATTTTGACAGCTGTCAATGTCAAAATTACACCTGCTAAATCGATGTTTGAAAATTGAAACGTCTGGCAGATGATGTCGAAATGTGGAACTAATGTCCATCGAATAAAGGTATGGAAATTTAAATTGTGACCTGTCATCTGTCAATGTCAAAATTTAAAATTCGATAATTGTTAACGTTTAATTTATAAATGGCATCTGTTAAATAGAAAATCAAAATGATATCTGTTAAGCAGCAAAATTAATTGTTATTAAATCTTTATGTGATTCAATTTTGACAGTTGTTGATGGAAACCTTTTAAATTTTTAATTATTATTAATGTAAATAAACCGACATCTCAAATAAAACTGCTAAAATTTAAAAATTATAACAAGATAGAATTAAACAAGATTTTGGAGATTTTAAATTTTGACATATGTGAAACAAAAATTGAGAAAATTTGACGCCTAGAATTAAAAAAGATTAGGAAATAATTTTAGCAGCTGTGAAAAAAAGATGTGAAGTTGTTGAACGTGTTAATAATAATGTTAAGAGCGTTAATAAATTAATCTTTCGTTTCTATTATAGTGCAATCTGTAACTACAATAGCCAGACGAAGAAATAATAGTAACGCGGAAGCGACAACGTCATGGCAAAGTCAGACGCCATCTACTAGTAAAGAACTAGTACCGTCCACGTCAGTACACAGGAAAACCTACCCTTATAGGAGAAGAGCTAACGTCGAGGTTAGGAGAGAAAGAAATTGCGCAGATCTTCTACTCATTTATTTTCTCATTACAGAATTCGAATCCCAATCCTCCTACCGCGCGCATCAACGAGAGCATCATCTCTTTACTGCTGAAGTTGCATTCGCAACTCTCCGGAACCCCGGACAGCTACAATCCGGACGAAATGTGCGGCGATCTCAGCAACAGTTCCTTCGGAGACGGGCCTTTCTACATCGGAAGATTATTGAAGCACATCGCCGAAATGGACGCGGAATGTCGGCAGTATATTAAGGTAAAATGACTTATTTTAACCTTTAACGGTCGCATCGGCGGCATTTACACCGCCGTTTCAGAAAATAGATATGTGGTCTTTGTGAGGCATGATAGTTTTTAGTGATGTATAAAACTGCTTTTTTACTTTAGCAATTACAACCGGCTTCTGCTACTTTTGGTTAGCAGTTTAAAAAAAGCTGCTACCTATACCTAAAAAGATAAACTGTTTCTACAACTTTGCACACAGCCCCAAAGTGTCTTTTGTTACCGCTATTCACTCAATATTTATATGTATTTATATTGTGGACGACTCTATTTGATTCTTGACAAAAGCAATATTTCTATGTAGTTGTTAGAGAATTCTGTTTATTTTTTATTCTGTTATTTACTTAAGTGGATGCAATGTTCGTATATTCGTTATTTCTAGAAGGTTTTTTTTTTACTGCGTACGCTTGTAATCTATTTAACACATCACTAAAATATAAGTATTTTATTTGATTCAGTAACGAGTGGAGATACATGTACTTACATAGGTACGTATATGAATAACTTTATGTATATACATCTAGGTATTGTATATATTTTCGTAACTAATAATGATCTATTAATATAAATAATTGATTAATAAATGAAAAAGAATAGTTTCTTGAACGGAAAAGTATAAATTAACAATTATAAAACGGTGATTGTAACAAGTAACAATAATAACTAGTAATAGGTTACATTTCATAATGATTAAGTTTCTATGATATATATATATTATGTGTTTTTGCATAGGTATTTCTTAACCAAAATCGATATAAAAACTAGGAAAACTAATCAGCGAAACTTACATTGTGTGAGGTTGTTAGTGTACTAAGTAATAACTATTATTATTTGGAATAAAATTGTCTTCACCTGGGCTTAACAAAAACAATATTTCTATGTAGTTGTTAGAGAATTCTATTTATTTTTTATTCTCTTATTTACTTAAGCGGATGCGATGTTCGTATATTCGTTATTTCTAGAAGGTTTTTTTTACCACGTACGCTTATCATTTATTCAACACCACTAAAATATAAGTATTTTTAAAAATATCTTCGTTATTATGTTTGTTAGTTCATTTTTACATTTTTTACGGTAAAAAACATCTAGTGCCACAAAATAAATATAAACTGTTTCTTACAATAAAATGTATTCTGATTTTATAATATCAAATAAATATAGCCTTTATGTATTTATCTTTTTTCCTTGTATTATCATCACCCAAATTCATATAAATAACACCATACACAAATTATTAGTCTTTCGGTTGCAAGTTACCACCAAAATTTACTACTAGGATAAAATACAACCAACTTATATTGCAATAGTTTAGTGTCAATTATTATATAATAATTATTATTATAATAATATCAATGTAATTTTAATAATAAGAGAAGCTATTCAAATCTGTTTAACAAAAACTTACTAAATTTGTCAATTTAATAACCACATGAAAATAACGTTTTTTTTTTTTTATTACATAAGTACTGAAATTACAACTACAAAATGCAATAATTTAATAAATTATCACAAAATTAAAAATCAAGTTACTCATTTAAATTATTATTAACTCCATTCCTCATCGGTGTTGTAAAAAAATAATTAATTTAATCATTGAAAAAAAATTAATCCCTTCTGGGCCACGCGCCTCCCGAAGTCATCAAGACGATCTAAATACCCACGCTACATATACTCCCTCTACGACGTAAAGAAACAGTTTTATACATCACTACATTTTATACACTGCTGTACTGCTACATATATTGCTACCAATATACATGTATGTTCCACAACATTCGCACTTGTCCACTATACCAGGAAACTGCTACAAAAAGTAGCAGCTTCTTTTGATATTGAATAGCTGCTACATACTAGCTAACGTCTGCAGATGCCCGAATGTTAATTTTTTCGCGCGTGGTAAACGATTTCGTCATCTTTCTCTTCACAGGAAACTCGAAATAAATTGTGGCCCAAGCAACAGGAGTGCGACGAAGAACAGAACGAGAACAGGGAACGGGAGGAGAGACGACGCAGGGCCAAGGAGAGGCAACAGAAATTGATGGCCGAATTCGCGTCGAAACAGAAGCAATTCATGGAGAAGGCGATGGAATCGAAGGACGGAGCGACCGCGATGGATTGGGCCGCCGCCGAAGAGGTACTGATCAGCACGAAGGAGTACGATTGCGTCATTTGCAGCCAGAGTACGCCCAGTACCGAGGATAAGCCGATGGGACTGGTGGTGTTGGTGCAGGCGACCAGCGTGACGGGGCACAGACGCAAGCAGGGTTACAGCGAGCGAGCCACGCTGCCCACTTGCGGACCAGAGAGGACAACTTGAGGAGGGACGACACGTTGTCCTGCGAATTCGATAGACGGGTGGAGGAGTTGAACAGGCATTTCGATCCGGTAAGTAATGGAATTATATAAATATGGTTTAAATAATCACCACGACTATATGTTTAATAAAAAGTACATATTTATTAAGGCACATAAAGTCTAATGAAATAATAAACACTAATACTAATTGATAAATAGCTAAACACTACATAAAACACTAATAAACTAAGGATAAGTTTCATAATATCACTTGGAAGGTTTTAAAATTACTTAAACTAAAGTTCTCATAAATAACTTTTGTTAAAGTGCTAAAGTAACATTTATTATGAAACCAGCCTTAAATCACTTAAGGTACATACCAATATTTATTTTTACAACTCGTATATTTACTGAGTTTTATTTTCACGGCTCGCTTCGCTCACTTCGACTTTTCACTATGCGCTCTCCGATATAGACTGACCGCTCCTACCTGAACGCGTGTATCCTTATGCTTCGGACTCGAGAAGAAATCATGTTAGTTTGTCATCACACATGTTTCCTGAAAGTTCCAGTCATTTACGCTAGAAATTTCCATTGCGAATTCACGAATCGTATGCCAGCGCCCTCTATGAGTAATTTCGTGATCTAAGGGTGACGCCATCTCCCGGCACAGCGGGAAATCCCAAATTTCAAATTTGGAAATAGGCGCGCTCTCACTCCGATATATAAAATTGCGAAATACAGTCGCGAGCAAATGTTATAGGCACCTTTGACAAAACTAATGGGTTTCATGTTTCTTGCATTTTTTTTTGTGACAGTTATTTCAACGTTTATATAATCGTTTTTATGGTTATAATAGTCTTTATAGATACCTTTTGTAAATATATTATTTTTTTGTTATATATTTACAAATCTTCGAGATGTCACTTTCCCCCTCCCATCTAAAAAGTATTATAGCTGTACTAAAAACACTCTAATATGCAACAAATTAATAAGATCCCTTAAAATACTACATATTTATAATGTACCTATTACCTACAAGTTTTCATTTTCTCATTTCTTACTGTGATATTCGCCCAAAATTTAGGGTACCTATAACATTTGCTCGCGACTGTATTTAAGAATAATTCGTGGAAGACTAAATGTGAGTTTATGTTAAAAAAAAAAATTCAACAACTTTCTTCTGTTTGTCTAATTGTTTGAAAAAAAAAATCCTTATAGTATCAAAATTTTAGAATCACTTTTATAATTAATTGTTTATAATATACAGTACGTCCCCGAATGAGGTTTATAAGAGAAAAAAAATCTTTTATTTATTATTAGTTTTAAGATGAAAAGTTATTGTTTTGCAAAAAAAAAAAATTGCAGAGATCAGATATATACAGGATGTTAGTAAATTATGAAAACGTAAAAATACCTCAAATCATAAGTGCTGTTATTCATTACCTTAGACCAAGTGCTTATAAAAGAAAGTTGTTTATAATTTAAAATTAAAATCAAAAATTTAAAGTTTGTTTTTATTATTATTACTTTAGTCTATTTATAAAAATACAAACAAAAACTATGAGCGTGTATAAAAGACTAGATTTTATGATTATCTCTTTTATACTTCAAAGAAAATTGCCTCAGTACAATGAACCGATAGAATACCTACTTTTATCCTTGTTCGTGACTTCTTTTTGTAACAATTTGGGGTTTATTTAAAATGACTTTTTTAACGTTTGAACGATGGTCTTCTTCAGAAAAATAATTTACTTCGTGCAATGTATTTTTTTTTTATTATTGAAATATGTAGCGTTCCTTTTGGCAGAAATCTCAGTTCCAGCTCACCTCAATTCAGTTTTGTGCGTTAAGCTACGAGTTACTTACTACGATTACGAATGACGCCACCTGGCGATAAAATGAGTTTGACATGAGCAACTTCGTAACTTAACGCACAAAACTAAAGTGAGGTGAATCAACTGGTATATGGAAAGCAGCTATAGATATTTTAATTTCGTTGATTGTAATTTTTGCACTTACATACATATGTACTTATTTATTGCGTCAAAAATAACATTTTAAAAACTTTATTTTCTATTTTATATTTAAACTTGTACATTTGTTACATCTTATTTTATAAATCTTGTTTGTATGAATATAAACTTGCGAGTGTAAATCTATGTCGACGTTTTCAATGCACACTTTGTTGTGATATTTTTTATTTTGTTTGTTTACATATGATATCTTGGTGTTTTCGATATTAAAATATAAGTGAGGCAATTTATATCACTTCGATGAAAATATGAATGATATTATATTATCGGGTTATATATTTTCGATAAACCTTCTATCTCTGTTTTATCGTTAACTACGTTCTTGTTTTCATTTAAAATAAAATAAAAATAAAAATATTTTTTATTTCGAAAATGCGCAGCTTTATAACTGATTTCCTTGTTTTATATATTGTGGTATTTATTTATTATTAAAATTAAAAATATTTCATATGCTTTTTATGTGTATTTTTTTAAACGGTATTGTTATTTTGATATCTATTATCTTTAATCTCTCTTGTTGTGACGTTTGCCCTATATATACACTATTACAGTTATTGCACGGTATTTATATACAACATGACTTGGGTTTTTCGAACTCTATCTTTTGGTGTGAAAAATTTAGATTACAGATATAATTCTTATGTACCAGTTTTATATTATAAAGGTTTACAATTTTATTTACATTCTTTTTTTCTGATAAAGTAAGAATATAGGGAATCCTGATATATTTTATTGTTAGAATCACTTTTTTTTTTCCTAAAATTATTTTTTTTCTTCCCCTTTTGTAAAGTCCATCTGAGGAGATACTGTATATGTCATCTGACGATATGCTAAGCACGAAATCCGTAGCTAATTAACTTATTTTTTTTTGCCCCACATTGGGCGCCAAAAATAATGCGATAACACGCTTTCCCAATACCAATTTCGATTTTTCAGCAATCCTGGTTGCTTTCCATCAATCTGGGCTGGGAAGGGGGTGTCCACGCGCAAACATGCGGCCACCATCTCCACCTCGACTGCTTGAAAGCTTACCTTCACTCGTTGCGTTCGCAACAGCGCCAACAGAGCTTAGCCCCAGACAAGTGAGTTTACGGAAATATTGTCGATTATTAACATTATTTCCCTCGTGCGACTTTCAGAGGCGAATACCTATGCCCCCTGTGTAGACAGCTGGCCAATTCGGTACTTCCCCTAGCTCCGCAGTTGGGCGATTGCACGCAGATGGTACGCTCCAGGCCTTCGAGTATGGAACAGGTGCTCACCGAACTGGGCGACTTCCTCAGGGAAAACGAGCAGACTCCGGTAAGTATCGATGGCCAGCTGACGTGCGTCGATTATTTTTATCGATTCGCAGAGAAACTCGAACCTATCCGAAGCGATGGGCAGGGCGATGGAGGACATGACCAGCAACGCGCAGCTGAAACCGATGTTCAAGTCGAAGGGCAAACCGAGCAATCAGAGCCTGTTCCTCTTCGTCACGTCGATCGCCAGGACTAATCTGGAGGTGGAGTTGATTCAGAGGTCCGGCACCTTAGTCACTAATACTAGCGAACCCCCAAACCCCCTCTTGCCGAAAAGGGATTGTATAGGTGAATATGGAGGATTTTTCTGTTTCGAATGTTGCCATATTAATTGCCGTTTTTTTTTTTGTTTTATTAATTTTCCAGTACCTTTGTTACACGTATTGGCTGTGCACGCTAGAGTTTTAGCTTTGTGGCCCGCCTGGATGAACTTGCAACAGTTGTGCGGCCTTCCGACTTCCCCCACCAACGCCTTGGCTTCGATCGAGAAGGAAGTGCCGCTCCTCTTGAGGGATCCCGTAGCTTTGCTGTTGCAATTCGTACTATTGCTGCCGCTTCATGTCGATCAAGGTACGTTCCCAAGCCCATTCTTTTTTAAAATAATAAAAGACGTTGGTTTAATTTTGTAACGTTTTCTGGATTTAAATTATTATCACGGGAAATATATTTTATGAAAGATGTTTATTTCTATTATATTTTCGTAATTAAAATAAAATAAAACTACTAAGAACCCTTGTAAGGCCCGTTTTACATTATACTAAATTTAGTATGAAATTTTGATATAAATTTGCTATTAAATATTTCAAGGTGTATCATACAGAAAAATTTATTTGTAAATTTCGTACGAAATATTGTACTAAATATTTAGAACCTGTTCTATTTTCTCATGAATTTTACAAACGAAATATGCGTGCGCAATATGTGAATTGTTGGTTAAGTCCAGTGGGATAGGTCGGCGTTTGTCGTACTATACAGATCGCTCAATCTAAGTTGACGTAGGCAACGTAAAAATACACGATGTAGTTTGTAGTTGAGTCAAAGCATAAGGAAGTTCTGTTGTCTATCGTATATCGCTGTATCACCATCCATTTTAGAATAATGTCGTGGTCATGTCAGCAGGTTGAATTGTTGATTGAGTATTTAAAACTACCCTAAAGTTAAAATTGATTGATTGTGTAACAATTTGTTGAACGTACTCAGTTTTATAATCTATAAAAAAAGATAGATACATACAAACAATTGCATTTTTTTTTTAGAATTATATTTCATCCCTAACTTGTCTTGCAAAATTAGCAGATCTATTGCCACTTGGTTCGTTGCACCTTACCCAAAATTTAACATTTCCTCTGGAACTTGCATTAATTCGATGTAGCTTAAATCTTTAGTAGAACACTAGAAATAAGCTTATAATCACCATCTGAAGGTCTAAGTACTACTAGACTATTTGCGCCTTTATAATTGAAGAAGTAAAATTTATCAGATCCAGGTCTATCCACGTCCGTCAAGATCACCTAGACAATGAGGAAATTGCCAAAGTTCATCAAATCGTTCAACAATGAACCGTCAGTCCTTAATCCCGAATTTAATAAATTTAGAATGCATCTTCCTTCAGTCCACATATCCAATTTTTACCTAATATTGTACGGGACTAGCTATCATAGTTACATTTAAAGATGATAGCCATAACAGCAATACTTCTTGGTCAGCTATTTTACGATAATATTAATCCTTTTTATAACTTTTTTCATATAAATTTTTTACTTTAAATATCAAACAGACATATTCAAATATTTTGTACCAATTTTCGGATGTATTTTTTTTATGTATGACATGCAGGTAATTTTTTTTATAAATTCAAAATAAAATTTTATACAAAATTTCATCACTAAATTAAGTATAATGTAAAACGGGCCTAAAAAATAATTTCATCTAAATATTAGTTATTTATATTCACTATTTATTTTCACCGTTCGTTTACTTCGGTCCTAACTCTCTCTTCGGCTTTTGCAATAGCACTCTCCAATGCAAACTGTCTCGTCTATATTTAGCGCGTTTGGTTCTGGAGCAATCTACATTTATCTTTAGTAAATTCGCGCTAGAAATTTCCATTGTGAATCTATGCATAAAATAATTGTTTCACTTTTGTGACAGAACTGTCAAAACACGGAAAATCCTTCATATATTCGGAGCCACGCATGCGCATTAAAATCGTCTCGAATTCGTATTCGCGGAACTAGTTCGGAACAAAACTAATATTTATTATTTACCCTCCGCAAATTTCGTATGTTCGCAGTTTATTTCACCACCATCGTCAAGGTCATCTACAATTTGCTGTACTATCAAGTCGTCGCGCAAATCTCCTGCGGTCTGACCACGTCGGAACGGATCAAAGCGTGCGAGGGCGCCTCCGTGACGCACATCGATTCCCTGAACGCCGCCTTGACCTTGGTGAATCAGGAATTGGGGGAAACGGACTTGTATATGGACTGCGAGGAGGCCGGCTGCTCTCAGGAGCCGTGCGTCAACATGATCGCTTTAGAACAACAGGTAGGTACCTACTAGTTATAATCAGTTATTTATACTAGTCATTTACAGAGCGTGAATTCAGTTGAAGAACAGTAGCTTCTTTTTTTTTTAATTTAAATCGTCATTCTCACAGGTGTTTGTGGAATTCTGAAAATACATATGCAAAGTATTTGACATATTGCAGGTTATGTAAAAAGATTAATATTTGTGTTAATTGTTTATGTTTTATGTACGGGACACCAGCAATCGGGAATTTTAAAATTTTTGGGTGTAAATGCAGCTTTCAGAGCACATATTCACTTATCAAAGCCATAAATCACTTATTTAGGTGTATTATTGAATGGGATTTATGCTCGCGAGTTATACTTTAGCAATAGACAATATGTCATTCTCCTGAGTTTTGCGATAATGTGATTTTCACAGATTTATTGACTACACTTATTATTAATGTATTAATTACTATTGTTGTTTAATATTCTTTTCTTCTATTAAAAAATACCTACTAAAAACAGTTTTAAGATTATTTATAAAATTCTTAAAGCAATGAAGTTCGCAAAGAAATCGTTTATTTTATTAATCCTCCGTTTATTGTATTTTTAAGAAATATATTTTAGCTATCGCCTGTGTAATCCAATGTCATTGTTCTATTTTCTTGAAATATGGTCAACACTTGGTCTATTTACAAACTGTCTTTTTGTAGCGCAGTTTGAGGCAGTAGAAATGAGAAAGTATTAAATGTATCAAATTCAAAAGGAAATATTTTAGCACTAACTGAGATTGAGGAAAAATATGCTTTCTTACAATGTCTGCATTAATATTGTAAATTATTGTTAATACAAGTTCTTCTTTTTTAAAACAAGTAAATGAATGCTTCCTAAAAACAGTTTTAAGATTATTTATAAAATTCTTAAAGCAATGAAGTTCGCAAAGAAATCGTTTATTTTATTAACCCTCCGTTTGTTGTATTTTTAAGAAATATATTTTTGCTATCGCCTGTGCAATCCAATGTCGTTGTTCTATTTTCTTGAAATACGGCCAACACTCGGTCAATTTACAAACTGTCTTTATGTAGCACAGCTTTTCAGACAGTAGAAATGAGAAAGTATTAAATGTATCAAATTCAAAAAGAAATTTTAGCAGTAGCTGAGATTGAGGAAAAATTGCTTTCATACAATGTCTGCAATAATATTGTAAATTATTGTTAATGCAAGTTCTTCTTTTCTACAGCAAGTAAATGAATGCTTCATTAATATTTACAACACAAGTTTATAAAACAGCAATTTAATTTGTTGAATTTTACAAGAAAATTATTACTAAGTAGCAACGGGTATAGCAATCACTAATTTTAATTTTAACACCTAAAATAATTCTTTTACTTTTGTGATAACATCTGTTTAGAATTCTGTATTCCTCCCTACAATAATAATTTGTGGCATATTATAATCCTTTTAGATTTGAAACATTTTCTCCAAATAATATTGTTAAAATTCTACAATATATTCTAATATTCTAAATATAAAATAAGATAAATATATATTTTTAAATAAAGCCCTCAATTCAATAGTCTTTGTATTGCTACAATTTTTTGCGAAAATATTTCCCTTTTTATTTTATTGCATGTATTTTCTTATCATCTAAAGAACACGCCGCGTCATTATCGAAACTACAATGTATTTTATTATTCTATGTATAAAGCTTTTTCTCTCTATTTATGTTTCTGCTTAAAGTTTGAATCAATTGTAAATTTCTCCTAGACCCCTCTCCACAAACTGCACTAAACTGGACGTACGTTTCGATAGCAAAGCTATCATCATCAGCAGAAACACTGAACTGATGATGATAGGTTTGCTATCGAAACGTACGTCCAGTTTAGTGCAGTTTGTGGTGAGGGGTCTAGGAGAAGTTTGCAGCATTACCAGTACCACAGTTTGGAGTATTTTTGTTATCTTGAATCAATTCATCCTGTTGAAAAGTAAATACGTTCCCTGAAAACTTTATTTACACCAAAAAAAAAATTAAATTCTCAATTGCTGGTGTCTTGATTTTTCCTTCGAGACGTGTACAACGTGCAAACTGTATAAATCTTCCAAGTCATTAAGCAGCTGATCACGGTTTAAAGTATCAACTTAATTGTTCTTTTTATCATAACTAAACGCCGGCATATTCGACTCCTGCCGCCCTCTGGCGATGATAAAAGGAGATGAACGAATATTATATTATTGTAGGTGCAGAAATTATGCTTGCCGTTCCTGAGACTGGCCAGCCTGCTAAGGCACCACATCTACAACCAACCCCTGCCCGACATCAGGGCGCCCCAGAGCGAATTCGTCCGTCTCGTCTACTACCTCGAACTAGTCACCGAGGGCATGGACTGGGGCTGTTTCAACGCGGCGGTGGCGCTGAACTGGCCCGACTGCGACCTACAGTTGCAACAGCAGCAACAGCACCATCACCATCACCACCATCAACCGATGCACCGGCGTACGCCGCAAATGTGGTGCGCCCAGTTCAACGCGTTCGCCGGCCGCAGTCAGATCGCCGCCCGATCCTTCCTGGTCGACCAGCACATCACGTGGCATCCGCCCCGGTTGCTCGAATTACCGCGCGAATACGAGAAGATCTTCACGTACTATCACGAGAGGCCGTGCAGCCAGTGCCATTCGGTGCCGCAGGAGACCAGCATATGTCTGTTGTGCGGCACGATCGTGTGCCTGAAACAGAACTGTTGCAAGCAGCAGGGGGTGTGCGAAGCGGTCGCCCATTCGCTGGAGTGCGGCGCCGGTACCGGCGTGTTCCTAGTGGTTACGTCCACGTATATCATCGTGATCAGGGGTCAGCGGGCCTGTCTCTGGGGTTCGCTCTATCTAGACGATTTCGAGGAGGAGGACAGAGATCTAAAGTGAGTAGCGTATAATCGTCTGTTGTCAAAAAATCGATAATAACCGTAGACTGAAAAAACCGTTTGACTTGACGACTTGAGCGCCAATCTATTTAATTAAGTTGAATATAACAAAAGCTCCGATTCCACTTAGGAGGTGTCTATTGAAAATCAAATTACACGTTTCGGTCTTTGAAGATCATCTACAGATTTTTAAAAATATGAAGATGATCCTCACAGGCCGAAACATGTAATCTGATTTATTATTAAAAATTTGTTCCCGATTCAATATAATATAAACCAAATATGTTTCGACTAACTCATTCCGATTTTGAAATATTAATAATTTTTTTTTTTTTTTAAATAAATAGATGGCGAATTTGAAAGAGCTTAGGACAATTGCCAGAAATCTAAATGTTACTAAAATATATAAACTTAAAAAAGATCAGCTGATAGCATCTATTGATAAAGTAAGACATGATAACCCCATTATTAAAACAATTAAACCTACATTGAAAAATTTGGAAAAAAAAAGTATTAAGAAAAACATATACTGTTGAAGAATTCATTAACATAAAAAAAGAGCAGATAAATGATACTCTTACAAGATTAATAGATGGTAATAAAAATTTATTATTGAAGATTACTGTAAAGGAATTAAAAAGTTTAGCAAAGGGCAGAATTACAAAATACTATAACTTAAGTAAAGAATCTTTAATAGAAATAATAAGTTAAACATATCCAGATTTATTAAATGATTATTATAAAAAAAATTATTTATTTTTTTATATAATAATAATAAGCTCTCAGAACAATATATATATAAATCTATTTAATATAAATCTGGACGATACTTGAACTTCTGTTATATTCAATTTGACACCACCACCATTCTTTGGATTTAAAATGTAATCTATTTAATATTTTTAGTTTTTTTTTTTTTTGTTATCCACTGCTATAGTAATGAAAGAACTATATTTGAAGAACTATCAGCATTCTTGATGTTTTTTTTTTTAATTTCTAAAATGAATTATTGTTTAAATGATATTATAATGTAATAAACTTAATTCAATTTAGCTTATTAGCATAATTATTTAGATAAATACTTTTTTTTCTTGAATCCTAATACAACATGTAAATATTATAACAATAAAATTTCTGAGCAATTATTATATACAAGGATTTTGAGGAAGATATATAAAAAACTAAATAAGTAAATTGTTCATTCCATTCTGGTTTGTCAGTAATACTTTTAAAAGGTACGTGTTTCGACACATCTTGGCTATCCTCAGGCTTTTAAAATACGTGAAAGCAATAAAAATTTAAACAACACATTACAATCTCTGAGACAACAGACTATTATTGAGAAAACTGTGGTTCGGTTTGCTCAATAACAGCACATAAATCGCATCGATTCGTACATAAAAAAAAGTATATCAAAAAGAATTAATTTCATACGTAAAGCATTGAATTAAAATTGTGCTTAAAAATATCTATTTCAATTAATTCTATAGCATGAAAATATTTTCTGGATAGTTCCCAAACAATCTATGCTATAAATATTTTCAATTTAGATACATTTTCTTTTATTATTAAATGCGAACCAAAAAAAAAATCAAGAAATGAATATCAAAAGATTTACATTTTGCTCAAGAACGAAGATTTCTAAAATTCAATATTTTCTGTTACTCCGTTTTATAATGAATAAAGGAAACCAGCACAATTTCGAAAAATCCATTATGCGATGTACTAAATTCCCCTCTTTTAGTCAGGCGCGTATACAATTTCAGTTTATAGGAGGGGAAGGGAGGGGGAGGGGAGCGGTTAATAGGACGGTTTTTCTTTTAACTGAAAAAAAAATGGTTGTCTGCTTTTGCAATCTGAATTAGTGTCATCATGGGAACCCCTCCCATACCTACTACTTACCCAATTATGAACCGAAAACCACAATTATTAGTATTTTATCGAATAATTACCCCAATTACACAAAAAAAAGGAAAAAAGAAGGATGAATGTTTGTCTTTAAATGTAAGTTTTTGATTTACAAGTAAGTTTCGCTGGCTGATGGGACGGGGAAGGGGCAGGTAATTACCCCAGGCATACGCGCCTGCTTTTAGTAGACGTTTGTTTGAAGTATATGTTAATTAATGAAAAAAAAAATTAAACACTGTTATAAGTTCGATAAAATACTAATAATTGTGGTTTTCGGTTCATAATTGGGTAAGTAGTAGGTAGCTTGATTAAACGCAAGTAAAATAAAATCCGTACTTTCTAAGTATCTTTTTGATTGTTGTATATCTGGTCTTGGTTTTTTTGTCGTATGTAGTCATCGATTTCGGAAAATTGCCTTTTTTTCCTCGATATTTTTCATAATAATCTGAAGATGGCAAGTGGTCGAAACCCGTAACTACTGCAAAAGCTTCAAACGAAATATAGTAGATAAAAATGTATAATTAGAATGTTGGATGTTTTCTACTTGAATGGATAAATATTTAAGTGCAAACAAATAGTGTTTATTCCATTTTTAATTATTAATATGTATAAATAACTACATGTTTCGGCCCGAAGTTGACCATCTTCAGGCTCTTATAACGTCAATATAAAAAATAAATTAAAATGTCATTATTAAAAAATAAACCGCAGAAAAAATTGTCATTTAAATAAAAGATTACTATTACTGTTGTTTATGTTTATGTATGCTAACAGATCCATATCCCATCCATTAATCGGTTGAAATTGACAAACAACAGTAATTTTACAGTAATTTAACAGTAGCTTTTCTCCGCAGTTTATTTTTAAATTAATAACATTTTAATTGGTTTTTTTTTTAAATTGACGTTATAAAAGCCTGAAGATGGCCAGTTTCGGCGAAACATGTAACTGTTTATAGATATTAGTAATCAAGGATGGAATGAACACTACTTGTTTGCGTTTGAATATATTTAGGAATTGGGAATTTTACCATACTTGCACTATTTTAAATGATACCTACTTTTCCGACCTATTACGTCTACTACCTTAGAATGATACATTTTCCATATATACCTTTTTATTTATTTATTTTTGAATTTTATAATACCTAACTAGATTATTTTAAAGAGTTTTGTTAGTCATGTTCTTTTTCCCGGAGTTTACGTGACTACCATAAGTCGAATTATGTTGATAAAATGAAATTTAGTCGCTAGTTAAATCGCTATAAACAGTTATAGGGATGCGAATTTTCAAGTTAATACTTAAAAAAAAAACAAAGTGTTTTAAATATTTTAATCTTCTAGTCAGGTGCGTTTTTTTTTTTGCTTTGATTTATAATTGATCCACAAATCACTACGCTTTCCACAAAATTAATTTCAATGCTAAATATGCCCGTGAAATATTTATTTATAATTTGGTGCGCCCAAATATTTCTACTAAAAAGTTTTGATCCTTGTGCTGTCTCACGATTTTTTTTTTATTCTTTTACAGGCGGGGTAAACCGTTGTACTTGAGTAAAGATAGGTATCAACTGCTCGAACAGCAATGGTTGGCACACCGTTTCGATCACACGAAGAAGACGTGGGTGTGGCACAGGAACGCTCTCTAAACGAAAACCCTCCGCGCTATTTCGGCATGAATAGTTGTTTTTTTTTTTTTTTACTGCGAGTTTTGCTCTACTACTACTACTACTAATGATAAATAAATAATTTTGTATTAAAGAGAAAAGAAATCCAGATTTTTTGTAGTAACTCTTTGCAAAGCGTGCTATATTCTAATTTGTATATACATAGATAACGTTCAGAGCGTATTATATTAAAAAAAAAAAATGTTTTGACGTAATTCCTTTCGTGCGAAGAAAAAAAAAAACAAAAAGAAACATGGAAAAAGGATGCTAGAGTACTTCGCGTAATAATATTTTTATTTACCCATAACGATGATAATTTTATTAATTAATGCAACGGTAATGTTGTAACACTTTTCCTTATCTAGTCTATCTGACGACGGATCGAGCAAGATTATTTCCCCTTTTTTTTATCCCGCAGGATTCCCCTAAACATTAGCCTCCCTTTTGTTTTACTTTCGACGAAGATGCGACGAACTATTTGTTGTTGGTGTGGCGACAGTGCGAGCGCAAAATAAATAGAATACTAATGATAATATTTTCCGGAGTGTTTGTTCAGTTTTATTACTTACATTTTTGTGATTCAGTGTTTGACGGGAAACAAAAAAAAAAAAAAAACGATTGAGATATATTTGGCTTTTGTTTCACACAATACACACACAAACACACACACACTCGCAATATAAAATATACGAACATGTGCAACTGGCTGTATTAGTTTTTAATGATGATGATGATAATAATAATAATATATTTTTAGGAATGTTAAAACATTATATTATTATTATATATGTATATTTTGTAGCTACAACAAAACTATTATTTTTTTTTAAGAAAGAAACGCAAAAAAAAAATGATTTAAGAAAAAGTAAATTGATAATGTATATTTTTTAGAATAATTCATTTTGCTCATTATATATATATACTGTATACTTAAATAATAACGATTATGATGATGATAATAATAAAGAATCGATGAATAAAAAAAATAAATAAATGATTAACATCGTTTGTTCGATCATGTATTATTATGTATTATAAATAAAATTTATACTATGTATATTCTATTAGTTTTATTTATGTGTATTCTTAGCAGTTCCTCTTCCACTTTCCGTAAAGTCCACATCAATATTTTCATCCACTTATTATTTGACGGTTTGCAAATGTTAGCAATTTTTGTATGTCGAAGTTGGCAAGAACTATGTTAGAGTCAATTTTAAAATCGTAACCAAGGCAACCAAACTTATTTCCCACAATTATCTTTAGCAACTTCAACATAAAGGTATTAAAATAACTATTAACGTA